>CAUYSK010105517.1:0-5000 GCA_963575035.1 Avahi laniger
GTCGATTCTGAGAGCTGTTATTTCTAGCCCAGGCTAGAGTACCGTGGCGTCAGCCTAGCTCACAGCAACCTCAAACTCCTGGGCTCAAGCAATCCTCCTGCCTCAGCCTCCCGAGTAGCTGGGACTATAGGCATGCGCCACCATGCCCGGCTAATATTTTCTAGATATTTTTAGATGTCTGATTAATTTTTTTTTAATTTTAGTAGAGATGAGGTCTCGCTGGACAGGCTGGTTTCGAACTGCTGAGCTCAAACAATCCACCCACCTCAGCCTCCCAGAGTGCTAGGATTACAGGTGTGAGCCACCACGTCCGGCCTATATTGCCTTTTATAAGAAGGTTTGGAATTGGGATCACTTCGACTGTAATCACAAGCCCACCCAGATTCATGGAGAGGGAAGAGATGCCACCAATGATATGAAAATAAACGCTTTTTTGTAAAAGTTTTGGGAAAGTTTCTTCAAATAAAACAGTCATTGGGCCTTTCTGTCATTTCTTCTCATTCTCGTTCAAGCCTAGAACATTGATATGATAATTAGAATAACAGAAGATATTTTAGACCATGAGGCAACTCAAATATATATGTGACATCTGCATTCAATCATTTAACAAAAAATAATCTAAGTGCCCATTATTATGTGAAAAACAATATTCTGGGCACCAGACAGTGAGTTTTGAACAGAACAGAAAAAAAAAATTCTTCCCTCATAATTGACATTTGATTGGGATGATAGGGACACCAAATATAATATTTATAAATATCCATTAAATGATGATAAATGCCATAAAAGGATGAAAAGTGCTATGAGAAAGTATAAGGTTGATACGGGGGGAAACGTGGAGAAAGAAAGCAATTTCAAATACAGTGGTTCAGAAAATACATTATAAATAACATTATATAGTTAACGAAAACTATTGTCTTGTCAACTCAGACTTACACAAATCAACTTTCAAGGTGTTTCAAGGATATGGGCCATTAGCAAGGTCATATTAAGTAGAAAGATTGAGGACATTGAGAATGTCTCTAGTCTTATCATCCCAGAAAAGACATGCACTCTTTACCTAGAGAAATTGATAAGGTCTCTAATAAAGTGCATGGATCATCTCCCCCTCTAGGTAACAATTTAGTTATCAACGATTTGCATTATATATTCCAATGAATTGGATAACATGTGACATGCTTCAGGGAGCCATGTAAATACATGTGTTACAATTTATTAACGATCTATAACCCATTAGCCAGGGTTATCTTGTTAAGGACATTCTATAGATAAGTTTTCCTCATTTCCAAATATCATTAATCTACCCACACTTAAGTTTTTATTTCACCCAGGATTGTCCCCCAACCCTTATGAAAGGAGGGAGGGAATGAATCCTAGTCTAGCTGCTTTAAATCTTCCCTCTCCCCATCATCCTATTGAAGAAGATGAATAGGGTCTTTTTGGGAAGAAAGAAATGCTAGGGTCATAGTCCTGAGACAAGAGAATTCATGAGAAGTTCAAAGAACAGCACAGGCTGACTGTCCACAGCCTAAAAGCAATTGTGAGGACTCTAAAGGCTGAGTGAAATGAAAACCCAGTGAACAGGACTGAGCAAAGAAGTGCCATGGTAACACTTGAGTTTTAAAAAAAACTTTTCTTTAGTATTTGTGTCAAGAATAGACTATAGGGTGGAAGGAAATACAGAAGAAGGGAGAATGGTTAGTACACAATGGGTAAGTGATCATGATGTCCAGAACTGGAGTTTGTAGAAATGGAGGTAGCATGAGGTAATTCTGCGTATAGTTTTAAATGCAAAACAAAGAGAATTTCAAGAAAAAAAAAATGAATGTAGAAGTGAGAAATCAAGAAAAGAGTTCAGGATGACATCAAGGTTTTTAGTTTAAGCACCTGAAAATAATAGAGTTGCCATTTCCTACGATGGAGAAGATTGCAGAAGGAGTAGATTTCAGAAAGGAAATTTTCTAACAAGTTCTATTTTGGAACTGTTAAATCTGGACTTCCTATTCAATTTCCAAGGAGTGATAACAAATATGTGCTTGCCTATGTTATCGAGAATTTCACAGCTGAAGTTATAAATAAGGAATTCATCAACTGTATGTGTTTTTCAAAAGTAAGAAACAGAATAAATTATTAAGTGAGTGAATGTAGATAGACAAGAAAGGTTTTCAAGTTATTCCAACGTTCAGAAGTTGGCAAGATGGGATGGAGCCAGCAAAGGAGATGGAGGAAGAACAGTAGGTAGATTAGAAAGAAATTTTTTTATTCTTGAAGCCAAGTATAGAATGTGTTTAAAGAAGGAGGAAATAATAAACTTTTTCCAACGCTGATGATTACTTAAGAAAAAGGAGTGTTGAGAGTCGTCCATCGTGTTTAGCAACGTAGAAAGATCATTAGAGGCGTAGCAAAGGCAGTTTCAATAAAATGATAGAAGCAAAAGCCTAATTGGGATGGATTCCAAACGAGAAGAGAATGAACAATTGGAGACCAGTATAGAAAAACTTTTCAAAGGCTTTGCTGTGAAAAGTAACAGAAAAGGTGGTATCATGAAAATTCTTTCTGTAACGAGAATTATAAATTGTTTATAAGCTGATAGGAATGATTCAATAGAAAAATCAAAAGTAATTTGTAGGAGATGGCACAACTGCTGGTTCGATCTGCGTAAGTATGTAAGAAATAATGGGATTAATTAAAAGTGGAGAGGCCAGCCTTGAGAGCATGAAAAGTTCATTTATCTAACTGAAGGAAGGCAGGCTATGTGGATGTGTATGAATGTTGGATCTGGTGGAATACATTGTGGAACTTCTATTTTGGTGTATATATCTGTCAGGAAAATGAAACATAAGATCATTAACTGAGAGTGAAGCTAGAGAAGGAAGTGGGGGATGAATGAGAACAGTAAACAAAATACGAATTATTCATCTAGGAGAATGAGGGAGTACATGGAACAGCAAAACATGGTAGAATTCGAGTAGCATTGCATTCCCACTTGAGGTACACAGTCATGATTTGCAAGGGAGAAATTTCAAGGGAGTGAATTTTTCTCTGTCATTGTTTAGCAGCACGAGTCATGTCGAAGAGTTAGATTTAACCAGAATTTGGGCTTTGCATGGTGAGCATGGCAGAGTGAACAGAAAGGCAGTGAATTGAACACTGAAGTTGGTCTGGTGGATGGATTTTACCCGTTATTTACCAACTGTGTGAACTAATTACATGTGGAAAGTTACTTCTTGTTAGTGGGCTCGAATTAAATGAATCTGGATACAGTTATTCCCACAGACTTGGAAAATCAACGAGAAAAATGAAGTTTCTCTAGATCTCTTTTGCACTTTAAACATTTTTTTTCTTTTTCCTCTTCAATGATATATTATAAACTGAAGTAAATACAGCAAAATATAACAAATAAAATCGTGGATTTTTTTCCTGAGGAACGAGTGAGCTGTTAACCTCATTAAGACTTAATATCCACAGATACTGGTCAAATTTATCAGATTGCATATGAATAGATTTCAAATATACACGTGTTCATATTAAGAAATTTCCTAAAAATCACATAATTTGATAAATATTTAAGGCATTAAGTAGTAGAGGAGAAGTGTGTTTAATCGAGACATCAATTACTTCCTAATTTTGTCACATTGGACAACTGAGTTAATTTTTCTGAGCCTCAGTTTCCCCATCAAAAATATGGGTAACTCTTACATAGGGTCGGTCGGTTTGTAGATATTGATATCATGTACATAAAAGTATTTCAAAGTGGGACGAAATATGATATAAATATAAATACAAATTATGAGTTACAAAAATCTTTATAACCTAGAAATTAAGCGTGCAGGCACAGATATTTGTCAAGTAGCTTACACAAGCCATGTAATATCCTATCTATAAAATGAACATAAAAATACCATTTTTCAGGCCGGGCCCAGTGGCTCATGCCTGTAATCCTAGCACGCTGGGAGGCTGAGGTGTGTGGATCACCGACAGTCAGGAGTTCGAGACCAGCCTGAACAAGAGCGAGACCCCGTCTCTACTAAAAAATACAAAGAAATGATCTGGACAACTAAAAATATATATAGAGAGAAAAAATTAGCCAGGCATGGTGGCGCATGCTTGTAGTCCCAGCTACTTGGGAGGCTGAGGCAGGAGGATTGCTTGAGCCCAGGAGTTTGAAACTGCTGTGAGCTAGGCTGACGCCACAGCACTCTAGCCCGGGCAACACAGTGAGACTCTGTCTCAAAAAAAAAAAAAACGTTTATCTCATGGTGCTGTGCTGAAGATAAAACAAGATAACCCATATTAAAGTTGTTCAGCATAGTTTGTATTAAGTACACAATAAATGCCAGTGATTATCAGTAGGTATAGGACATAGCATGAACCATGATTTCTCAGTCAGTCAGGAATAAAAGCACCTCCTTGAGAATAGCTAAAGTGAGAGAAAAAATAAACAAAAAAATCAGACCACAAAGGTTGCCAATTATCTTGTGGAATATTAATGCTCATTTTATGCTGATGCTGCCTTAATGTTAATTAGAAATCCAGAATCTTCCTTTGTGCACATAATGAATATTCTTTCTCATGCTCTACTTATTTGTCCCTGGCAGTTACGAAATTAATTGCTTCAAATCTGAGCTCACACAAGTTTTTAACTCTTCACGTTTGTGCTAAATGTAAAATTTAAATTTGGTACTCCAAAGCGTCTTCAGTAGCAACCTAAGTATGTAAAAGAAACATCCATAAAATATGATTAAAGGTCTTTTGAACAAAATCATGTAGCAGATAGAGGAAGATTTGACAATGAAAGCCCTACAAAAGTTGGATTTGATCCAAAAATGTCTATTTAATTTTCTCCATACTGATGTTTCTCAGCCTCTGTATTCATACAACATACAAACTTGAAATAAAATATATTAATACTCTCAGGAACATGAAATATACTATTTCCTCAGCTGAAAATGAGTAAGACTTCATTAAATTAATATAAAGATGTAAAACTTAATATACTT
>CAUYSK010105517.1:7500-23821 GCA_963575035.1 Avahi laniger
AGGAAAGTTTTTATTCTCTTACACAAAGTTGATTGATCTGTAAGATCAGCATGAACGTGGAAAAAGAAGAGACCTATTGAAATGGATGGGAAATAGTCTCAGGTGTGGAGACAGACATTATCAATAAAACGATTAAAAAACAGGCCAACAAACAACCCTTCCCTCCCCCAAAAAAAACAACCCTACAGATAAGCTAGCAGAGGACAATCAAGGAGAAGTGTCGTTTTTAAGTAGAATCACCTTTGCTAAGATTTGACTGTAAGAAATACCTTTCAAAATGAAAATAATATATACTAAGTAATCAGATTAAATTAAAACAGTGGTAAACTATTCTGTTTAATTTAAATAACTTATCCCAATTTTCTTTATAAATAAAGGATTAGTTGGGTGAGTTTTACATTTAAAATGGATATTCATATCTTACAATGCTTTAAATGTGTGATGGCTAATTTTACCTGCCAACTTGACTGGACCACAGGGTGCCCCTGTATCTTTTTAAATATTATTTCTGGATGTGTCTGTGAGGGTATTTCCAGAAGAGATTGGCATTTGAATTGGTAGACTGAGTAAAGAACATGCCCAATATTGGTGGGCGTCGTTCTACACACCGAAGGCCCAGATACAATAAGAAAGGCAGAAAGAGGTTGAATTCTCTCTCTCTCTGTGAGTGCTTGAGCTGCAATGCAGGTTTTCTACTCCCCTTGGATTGTCACTTGTACCATTAGCATTTCTGGCTCTCAGGCTTTGAAAATGGACTGGAATTAACACCACCAGCTTTCCTGGGTCTCCTGCTTACAGATCAGGGGATTCTCCGCTTTCATAATTGTGCGAGCCATAATAGATCTCATTCTAAATTTACTAGTTTCGGTTTCTCTGGACAAGTCTGACTCGTACAAAACTGGAATAATCCAAAAGTCCACTTCAAAATAGCCAAAACACCAAGAAAATTAATGTTTTTCACCTAAAGATCCCAGACACGGCCTAGATACCCACATGTAATTTGATCAGCAATTCAGTAATATCATCAAAGACCATGATTATTTCCATCTTTTTAATCTATGCTTCTTATCATAAGTTTCATTCTTTCTAAACCTATTTTTGCTCATGGTTGTATTATGTCTGTCATTATTTTTGGGTAACAGCCAAATATAAGCAACGAATACCCTAATGATCAAGAAACAATACTCTCCTCTGTTTTCTATTAGGAATGGGAAAATCTCTCCAACAGCTTGCTATATTTTAATGTATGCCTCCTTGGACAGAAATAGATTACATGCCCACTCCTAAAGTAGCCTCTGGCAAAAAAAAAAAGAGATTCATTTGACTGGCTACAAATAACCATCCGAGATGATATGGGTATTTGGAGGTACACCACCACGAACCCAGAGGAGGTGCTTTATATATAAACACAATTTTAGAAATTTTAAAAACATTTTATTCCATTTCATTAAAATTTCTTTTTTTAGAGATAGGGTCTCACTATGTTGTTCAGCTGGACTCAAACACCTCAGCTCAGGGGATATTCCATCTCAGCCTCCCTAGTAGCCAGCACTATATTTCACTACACTGAGCTAAAAATGTTTTATAGCAAACTCAAAATTGTTTTCTATGTTGTTAGATATATAAAAGGTCTGCAGTGATCAATTTTCTGACATATTTAGTAAGTTTTAAATTTTAGAGTAAAAGCTCAAGGCAGCTAAAAAGATTTAAGCATTTCTGAATTGCATGTAGTTTGAATTATTTTATATATAATAGAACAGTCATTTACTTTTCTGCTTCTCATGGAGAAATTAAAACGTTCCATTTCTCCATTTTATTCATTTATGTCCTCTTTATGTTAACATTTATTCATCTGAGTCATTTATTCTATTTTGTTCCAACTTTTAATCAGTATTTAATTCTGTTATAGTCACTGTCCTGACCTACTAAGCATTTGTTAATCTGCTGATTTTTATTTATAATTCAACACTTTCATTTGGCTTTTTCTTTATACAAATCTAACTCTTTCTACTTTTCTTATATTGTAGAATCATTTCTATAAGAATTTTTTAAAACCTCTACTCAAATTAATAAAGTATTAAGTATGAAAATTGTGTTCTTTTAAAGATATTCTATATGTATACCAAGAAAAAGATACATCAAAAGATCAAAAGAGAGATATAAAGAAGTTCAGAAAGTATAGATTTAGTATTACAGTATTTCTTTTAAGTATTTTTACTTAGATATACTATTTCTGTTCTTTTGGAGAAATAAATTTTATCATATCTGGTATTTGCAGATTTATATATTATCAATGATTATCAAGAAAAAATGATTGCCTTTTTCTCTAATTACCCTTCTAGCCTTTTGTATTTCTATAGAGTATCATAAGATTTTTCATTTGTTTCTGACAGTAAAGCTCTTGGTACCTCACATAGCATACAGCATATTCATTATACACCTTGAATGTATTTATTAATTAATTTACTAACATTTGCTTCAAAGGAAGTAGGTAAGGGTACCCCTATAAAAGTAGAGAATCTGGGATTAGCTCTCAAAAATCTCAGACATCTACATGTATGCTTCTGAGCCTGGTATTTCAGTGATTATTGTTAAGCCAGTAAAGCTGCTGTCCGATGTTGTTGTGTCCTTATTTAATGCAAGGCTGATGTAGGAAGAGCTGTTATTAAATTTTAAAGCAGTGTGTTGGGTAAAGGATCTATGAATCTCTCTAAGGTCTGTCAAAATCAAGAAGCTAATAATCCTGCAGAAAGCCTAGAAAGCACCGTGCATGTGAGCCCAGGGTGAAGAGTTTATCTTTATTACCCTTTTTAAAGTATCTCTCAATCTTGTTGAATTGCAAAAGTTAGATAACCCTGTGGCCACATGATCTATTCTTGGGATAGAGAAAAAAATAAGTAGAACTCGTAAGACTATTTGTTGCTGTTGACAAAGCTAAACATCCCAACATCACTTACTTTAAAAATCACAGAAGCAAGAATCAAAATACCTGAGTTTTAAAAACACTCTTTTCTGCTTACTAGCTTTGTGACTATGGTATATACATTTGTCAGGTATTAATTGGCTGGAAGAAATAGAAATCTGTGCAGGGAAACTTAAGTAGAAAGGGCAAAGATAGGCTACCCATATAAACCAGATATAGCCAAGACTTCTAAACCATTGGGATTTATCCTTCCTTAATACCTAAATTCTATAACTCCAGTTTTCATCTCAAGTCCTGTGGGAAGTCCAACACTGTGTCCACCCTTGGGATACATGAGTTCCTTGGCAAAAGTTCATTTGTGGGCACAATGAGCCTCACACTCTTTATCATCAAAGATGTTGTTCCTAAGTAATTTCATATCTCATAAGAAAAAGGCAGCAATACTGTTATTATTCACAGTAGTATGGCTCTTTGGAACCTGTTTGTAATAAAGAAATACAGAACTTCTTGCCTCCAAAGTGCTTAATTCCATGTATTTCATCCCGGATACATCACTGCTCCTGACCCTACTTTATCCTTCCTTCCTCCTATGCATACTGGCTCCTAGTGACTCTCTGAGAAGCTGTTACCAGGCCTCATTGATGATAATCGCGAATAAATGTCTTCCACAGAGTACACATAAAAATGTGAACAATGCGTTACATTTACTGTTTGAAATTTTATAGTGAAGAAATATAACAATGCATCTCCCAACTATGTTTCCATTGAATGTTTTAAATGCGCTATATTGTTTTTTGGAGGTTTAAGCTTTTATACTACTACTTTGTTGCTTGAAAGAAGTATCTTGTTCTAGTATAGACAATGATGGTTTAAATTCAAACTCACATTTAATTTAATCTGCAGAATAAATAGAATAACATTTTTATTGTGTTCAGCATATTTATTCTTTTTTGTGGTAAACATGGTGAATCTTTACTTCATTATCAATTATCATTATTATTAGTGATAGGATTTTTTATTTATTTTTATTTCAATAGATTTAAGGGGCACAAGTGTTTTTTTGAAACACAGATGAATTGTGCAGTGGGAAAGTCAGGGCTTTTAGTGTACCCATCACCCAAGTAGCATGCATTGTATTCGATAGGTAGTTCTTGACCCCTCAGACTCCTTCTGAGTCTCCAAAGTCCATTATACCACCCTGTATGACCATGTACACCCATCACTTAGCTCCAACTTACAAATGAGTATTTGCAATATTTGGTTTCCATTCCTCTGATACTTCACTTAGGATTATGGCTTCCAATTCCAACCAAGTTGATGCAAAAGACGTTATTTCATCGTTTTTTAAGCTGAGTAGTATTCCATGGTATATACATATACCACATTTTCTTTATCCACTCATCAGCTGATGGACACTTAGATTGATTCCATATCTTTGCAGAATATTATTTGGAAAGTAAAAGCTAGTTCCATTATGTGTAAAGTTTACTGGAATTTTCAGAGTACAGTAGTACCAATTGGGAGAAACTTATCTCTCAAGAAGAGTTGTTCATGATAGGAAAAGTACTCTTTAAAAGTCACTTGGGACCATGAAACCACTCATTTGAAATATACATGCTTATTATGCATCTTAATGGGTTTAATTGAAAAGTTTAATAAATTTAGATCTTGCAGAAGTAATTGAAAAAGTGATGGATAATGCTAATAATATGTTAAAAGCAGTAAAGATCTTGAAGTAACTAATTCTATGGATATCTTGGGAAGTTGTAAGTACTTATGACAGTGGTTATATCAGCCCAAAACCAAACATCTGGATGCAAAGTAAACCATTTAATCAATTATCCTAAAGTTCTCATGTTCAGGACAAGTATCTAGAAGATTCAGTGGAATATTCACATTTTATATGAACTAGTAGTATCTATGAGTTATAATACAACAAAAGCCCTATTATGGAAATAAAAATGAGTCAGATTTTCTGAGCTGCCTTTTGAGATATACATAATCAATGTTATCATAAAAGTGTAGTAGTTTCTATGTTAAAGAACAACAATGATTAATATAATATATAATAGTAGTAGCAACATCAAAAAAATAAATTGACACTTTGTGTTGTGAATTCCGCTGTTCTGTATTCTTCAATTCACCGCTCCGATTTAGGCAGGCAAAGAACGACAGTTCTTTGAGCCACCAAGTAGCTTTCTCAGCATTACCCAAAACACGGGACAGAGTAAGAATTCATCAATTTTCTGATTACTAAATATATCTCACCCTCTCAATATTTTTACTTATAGGATGGTTTACAAGTACATTTTCTCATTTTATCATTATTTAGCATTTTACACACTTTTTAAAAAATCCCATATGACAGATAACTTAAAGGAATTAAGTGACTTGAAGTTACAGAACTAGTAAGTTGGCACGTATTAGACTCAGTTTTTCTGACCCTTATTTAAAATGTCATTTTGGGAAATCAATAACAGGAAAAACTTCAGAAACCACAAATACATGGAAATTAAACAGCAAGCCTTTGAACAGCCAATGGTTCAAAAAAGAAATTAAAAGAGAAATTTAGAAATTTCTTGATATAAATGAAAATGAAAACACAACATATCAAAACCTATGGGATACAGCAAAAGAAGTTCTTTTTTTTTTTTTGAGATGGAATTTCACTCTGTCACCTGGGCTTGAGTGCCGTGGCGTCAGCCTAGCTCACAGCAACCTGACACTCCTGGGCTCAGGCAATTCTCCTGTCTCAGCTTCCTGAGGAGCTGGGATTTATAGGCACATGCCACCATGCCTGGCTAATATTTCTATTTTTAGTAGAGACAGAGGTTTTGCTCTTGCTCAGGATGCTCTTGGACTCCTGAGCTCAAGTTATCCTCCTGCCTCGGCCTCCCAGAGTGCTGGGATTACAGGCATGAGCCACCGCTCCTGACCAAAGGCAGTTCTAAGAGAAAAGTTTATAGCAATAAATGCCTACATCAAAAAAGAAGAAAGATCTCCAATAAACAATCTAAAGTTGCACCTCCAGGAATTAGGAAAACAAGAACAAACTAACCCAAAATCAATAGAAGGAAGGACATAATAAAGATCAGAACAGAAACAAGTGAAATAGAGACTAAAAAAAATAAGATCTCAACAAAACAAAGAGATGGAATTTTTAAAAGATAAAAAAAATTGATAAATTTTCACCAGACTAGCTAAAAAAAAATAGACAGACTCAAAGAATTGAAATCAAAGATAACAAGGGGATATTACAACTGAAGCCACAAAAATGCAAAGGACCATAAATGCTATTAGGATCACCGTAACAATTATACACAAACAGGAAAGCTTAAAAGAAATGGCTAAATTCTTGTACATATACAATCTACCAAGAATGAATCAGAAATAGAAAATATGAATAGATCAATAATGAGTTACACAATTGTATCAGTAATAAAACGTCACCCATTACAGAAAAGCCCAGGACCTGATGGCTTCAGTGCTAAATTTTACTAAACATTGAAAGAATTAATATCTATCCTATTCCAACTGTTTCAAAAAATTGAAGAGGAGGAAATACTATCAAATTCATTTTATGAGATCAGCATTACCCTAATACCAAAACAAGACAAGGACATAACAAAAAAAAAAAAACTACAGATCAATATCCCTGATGAAGACAGATGCAAAAATTCTCAAAAAAATACTAGCAAACTAAATTAAACAAACACATTTAAAAGATTATTCATCATGATCATGTGAGATTCATACCAGGGATGTAAGGAAGTTTCAGTAAACACAAATTAATAAACTTTATGCATCACGTTAACGGAATGAATGTATAATTTCAATAGATACAAAAAAAGTATTTGACAAAATTCAAATTTTATCCTTTCAAGATAAAAACTCTCAACAAATTAGGTATAGAAGGAATGTACCACAACACAATAAAGGTCACATATGACAAATCCACAGCTACTATCATACAAAATGGGGAAAAGCTGAAAGCTTTTTTTCTAATATTTGGAAAAAGACAAGCATGTCCACTTTCTCCACTTCTATTCAACCTAGTACGAAAATCACTAGCCTGAGCAAGTCATACAGGAAAATCTGTCATTTGTTAAGCAGTATTATTCTATATAACCGTAAAATTATCACTTTCAGAGATTAAATAATTTAATCCTCCAGTCGTAACCTTATTTAATTCAAAATGTTACCAAACTGGATTGACCAGTGTATTAAACAGAAGATTTAAGTACATTTTATCAGTTCTCCAAAATCAATTCCTTCTTCACAAAGGAAGTACCTACCACCTTCAAAGAAATGTGACTAGTAGCCCAAAGAACATGCATCATCCATGACAATTATCCGGAAATAGAGGGGAGAAAAAAGACCTGTGGTTTATTGACAGAAGGTCAAGAACGGTTGTAAAAAGAACGGTTGGATGCTTAGACAACCGAAGAGAAGAAAAGGCTGTCCTTACAAAAGGACATACCACCCAAGTGTCTAAACTCCATATTAAAACCTAGTATGAAAAATAGTCTC
This sequence comes from Avahi laniger, assembly GCA_963575035.1. Taxonomy (NCBI): domain Eukaryota; kingdom Metazoa; phylum Chordata; class Mammalia; order Primates; family Indriidae; genus Avahi; species Avahi laniger. The sequence continues at coordinate 14,954 of CAUYSK010105517.1, forward strand.
TATTTAGGATTTGTTTATTGATTTATATTTTACTTTTGATTGACAGACTGATAAAGTGTATTGCTATTTGTGTAACTTTCAATCATACATACAAAGATTTACCTAAACTTGCATTTGAAGAAAAGTAAGCATGAAATTAAAACAACAACAAGAAAATATATGTTAAATGCGTCTTGCATAATCTACTGGAATATTAATAACTCATTTAATTTAGTTCTGAGTTCTCATCCTAATTGACTTTTCAGCATGATTCGACACTACTGATTGCTCCTATTCCCAGATATGTTTTCCTTCAATTGGCTTCCAGGACACAACTTTCTTTCTCTTATTTTTTCCTTTTTATATATCACTAATTGCTCCTAATCAGTCTCCTCTGATGCTTCCTCCTTTTCTCCTTTAAATATTTAAGTTCCTGTCCCATGACTCAGGCTTCTTGTGGTTTCTTTCTTCCTGCATTCACTCACTTGGTGAACTCATCCAGTCTCACGTCTTTAAATACCATCAATATGGTGGTCTTCACAACTTTATTTCTCCAGCACACACTTTTCTCCAAAATTCTTGTTTTCGTATGTCCAACTGCATCTAATTTAATGAGCATTAAAATGTCCATATGTCCAAAACCCAACCATTAGTCTTGCCTCCAGACCTGCCACATCCAGAGTCTACTCACCTTAATTGATGACAACTATATTCTTCAAGTTGCCAAGTCTAAAAATCTAGAAGCCATGCTTGACTTCTTTTATTATCTTACATGCTATATCTAATTCATCAGTAAATCCTGTTGGATCTACTTTCAAAATAGGCTTTAACCATTTCTCACCAAATCTACAGCCACAAACCTAGTCTGAGCTACCATTATTAGTTATGCAGCACTGACAGTTTATATTTTAGCATGACAGTTTTCACACTTCTGTTTTCTAGTACTGAAGTCTATTTTCAATACAGCAGCCAAAGTGATCCTTTAGGCAGATGGGGCAGACTAGGTCGAAGGTTTTTGTTTTTGGGATAGCCAAACAAAATGCGTATAATATTTCAATTTAATCCCGTTACATGTCATTACCTGAAATTAATGACAAATAATATGACAATAGCTTATAACCTACGGAAAAATATTTATGAGCAAGATAAAACATGACACAAATATAAAATATGAATAAAACTATGCAAAAGACCAAAAATGGACAATCTTGGAAGAATCCTACTGATCTCCCAAATATTAACCTGCTGATAGGATAGGTTAATGAACTAGGGTTATTTGTGGTTTTAAAAATGTCATTACAATAGCAGAATTAAAAAGAATGAAGCAATTTTTTCCTTTTCTCCACTTTTCAGTCCTGTAGTAGTGGGATTCTGAGTCAAACAGGGATGTGGGTCCTTCAGACTTGGGCTTCCTATTGCTTCCAGGGTAGAAATGGTGGGCTTGCTTCCTAAAAAAGGACAATTTAAGTCCAAGAGGAGGGATCAGAGCTCTGAAACTTCGGAGTCAGAGGGTTTAATACAAACTGACACGGTAAATTTCTCCATGACTAAGGGAAGGGGTGATATTAAAATCTTCAGGTTCCTGAAAGAGTGAAAAATTATTCTTTAGTCTGGTAAAGAACCCAGGGTAAGTGACAGAATCTCAGGCAACTGATTGCAAGGTTCATGAAAGCAGCAAAAAATCTACATGGGAAAGCACAGGTACATTTGTTTTATTAATAACAAATAAATTAAAAGTGTTGCTCTCTGGTTCTGTGTGTTAACTTTATACTAGTATTGGGCTATTTGGAATGCAATGCAACACAGGATTACATATTTTTTAAATTCATGGCGTATAATTCAACTTTGTGTAAAGAAAAGGAGACTTAATCAGTACTGGTAATAGAGCTTTGTATGATAGTTTTTCAAACAAACAAAATTCACAATAATCAATATGCATGGATGCCACATAGAATTTTGTCAATTTTAAATTAATTTCTTTGTGAATAAAGCAGTAGTTTGAAGCTCATTTAACTGTTCTGATAAATTATGGCATCTTTTGGTCCTGTGTACTGTCAAGCATGCTAACAATGACAATTTAACTAGGATTTTTATATTATTTGGAATATTTCTCTCTCTACATAACTGAAATTTGCCCTGAAATACATTTTTACAAAATGATGAGATACTTAACAATTAAGATTCCAGTTTATTTTTCATAAGACTTTTGTAATTAAATATCAGTGTTCGTTTTCTGGTAGTTATGTACATTTGTCTGCATTCCTTTCTTATCTTTTTAGTCTAGAACTTGAACTAAACTAAACCAGTAATATTGATATTGTGCTACAGAGATGTTCAGTAAGAAAGGAAATTCTAATATGCAGGGTACATTCTTACATTAAGTTTTTAAAAATTTTTTGTGGGCGCCATACCAGATGTCCAAATTTGATCCAGTCCTCTAGATGCTAATCTGCTCTGCATGGACTGGACCTACTATAGAGGTTTTGATGGTTATTCTATCACAATGTTGATGTATAGGAAAAGTTGTATGTTCTTTATTATTTTGATAGAAATTTAAATTATCATGAGTCCCCACTTCACATGTGGGTAAGAATTTAAATTCCAGTATTTAATAGGCTGCTTCTTTTGCACCCAAGTCTGTAAAAAGGGAGGGATCAGATGCCTCCACTGTTTCTGTACGTTCATGTCAAGGAAAGTTTTAGATATGGTTGGCATTGGGGTGAGGGAAACATAAAACGTGTTGATAAAAGCTTCAGAGCTCTTTGTGCATAAAAATAAGACAATGCTTCTTTTCCAGAGAAACTGGAGAAAATAAAAACCTGGATCTGGAGATCATAGGAAATAATAAAACACTATCAATTATCCAAACATAAAATAACAATGACCTGTCAACAATACAATTCCTGAGATGAGTTAATTTTTGTCTCTTTTAAGCTGAGTTTTTTAATGCAATTCACCTTTTAGTCACATTCCTGAAACCATCTATATGGCAGTTGGTAGCCACGATATTTCGAAATAAAATAAAAAGGGGTACATCAAGCTTACTTGATATTCTTTATTTTTTCTCGTGAATGCATCACTCACATATTACTTTATATGTAGCACTGAAAGCATTAGAAAAGACTGGCTTGGCAAAATATCTGGTTTTAGATCTGTACAAGAATGGAAGGATCTGGTGGTCATAAATCTGTGAATACGATTTATTCAATACATTCTTCAAGTCATTGTGATCAGACAGACGGAATTGAAAATGGGTCTATGTGCATGTCCGTTACATTTCATTTTATGTGAAAAGGGCCCAACCTGAACTGGTTCCAAATTGACAGAAAAGCTCTAGAAGAGTGATAAATTTTAATACACTTGTTAGCTTATAATGATTAATGGGCACCTATCAAACTTTTTAAAAAGTTTGAGATTTAAAGTGTCTCACTGCTTCTAAGTAGATTTATCGGAGACAGTTAACTGATGTTTCCACAAGGAAAATTACCAACAGTAAAAAGACTCCCTATTATAAGTTGACTGGATATATAACTCCTAGAAAGAGGATCTTTCACATTATCCAGATCTGTGCCTTATGGAAAAACTGGTATACACGAAATATAATTTTATTAATTTAACCTAATAGAAATTAATTCAATTCAATTCCAGAGGTTATTAAAGTTGTATAATTCAGATTTCTCTTATCTAGTTAGGCTAATACAAAATATTTTCTTTTTGAAAGACATTTGTATTCATAAGAAAGTTTTAAATTAAATTATAAATACATTTTAAGTTAAGCCAATCTTCTTAAAAATAACATTATAATATTCCCAACAAGTAAATGTCCAAATATTAATTTTACTTTCATAAAATAATTGATGTATTCACGTCTCATGCTACATACTTTCCCTCATGCCATCTTTGTAGTAGTTGGCAACTATTAAGTTTTGTAAACATAGTTTATGAATATATAGTACAAAAGATTCATATGTATTTTACTGGAAATGTTAGTAAATATAAAATAACAACTTTAAAAATGTAAGCATTACATAGTCTAAAATTTTATATGCCCATGAAAAATAACAATATGCTCAACAGAGTATAAGAACTTTTCTACATACTAGTTAGGATTTTAATTGACCAATGTCTTCATCTTGGAAGCCTTTGCTAAATACTTTATGTTTCACTCTTTTTTCACTTGAAAATGTACTTCGAATGACAAGGTAACTCTTCTTTTGCTGAAGATGTTCCAAAAACAAAATGGCAAATAAGTCTTTATAAAAGAAAAAAGACCTTGATCCTAATAAATCCATTATCCTTAATTTAATTCAAAATTATTAAATATTGCCTAAAGCCATATAATATCCCTAGTATTTTTGAGCATGTTAAGTTTACTTTCAATGTAAAACTACTTACTATTATATCAAAATAGTTACCAATGTGTTCTTATTTACACATTTGATTAAAAATATTTAGGTTTTTGTTTTACTAAAGACACTGTGCTAGTGTGGTTTTCTTTATTCTTCTCTTATTTTTTTCTAGTTTCCTTTTTCCTTCTCTTATTTCCTAAACCTTAAACTTTCTCTTTTATTCTCTGTTCACTTGCTTCCTCAAAAGATTCACTCTCTTTCATAACTTTCATAAGTTTCTCTCATAGTTATCTCTCTTGATTATTTGAAGTTAATATAATAGTTTAAGCTTAGATTGATATTTTTTACCAATTGAGGCAAAATATTGACAAAAATCCAGGAGTTATTATAGAATATTAAATATTATTTTCAAAGTAAAATGTAAGTGGCCAACTCATATAAATGTGTATATGTTGAGTCAATGATTTAACAAGAGTATGTAAAAATGTGTCAAATTGCATTATTATTGTCCTTGTCAGATTATCTTCACTTACGTATAATAAAGTGAAGACACCTATTGTTATTAACATGCCAAATACGTAAAAATATTCACTATTGTGAAAAAGTAGATTTCAGGTAATTTTAGAAAAGAAAAATTTTGTCATCATGAAACATCAGTATGACTATCTTAAAATGCATTCCAACTTTCCAAAATGCTATCATAATGATTAACAATATAAAATTGAATTTTAAATTTTTTCTACATGTTTGTAATTATAAGTCCCTTTTAGATGAAAACAAAAATGAGTGAAGTAAACTGAAGTTGGAAATAATCTGTGGCAATAATTCTCAAAGCATAATCAAAATTTCTTACTTTGTTCAACTGTTTGTCTATCTATATTTGCAACAGAAAATAATGTATTAGTCACAACATGAAACGCTTAACTTACCTCATGCATAGAATGTAAAGTAAAATAAAATGCTTAATCATGCTTATGCTGGGAGAAGCATGAATTTAAAGTTCTTTATTGCTAACATAGAAAGTGGATATTGTGTTTACTCATTTGGATCTTAAAAACGTAATATTGGTTTATGCAAACTAGAGTAATTATATTGGAGGTATCACACGCTACTCAATGTTGGTTGTATTAAAGAGAGTTCAGTACGGGCGCGGTGGCTCACACCTGTAATTCTAGCTCTCTGGGAGGCCGAGGGGGGTGGATCGCTCAAGGTCAGGAGTTCAAAACCAGCCTGAGCAAGAGTGAGACCCCATCTCTACTAAAAATAGAAAGAAATTATCTGGACAACTAAAAATATATATATAGAAAAGATTAGCCAGGTATGGTGGCGCATGCCTGTAGTCCCAGCTACTCGGGAGGCTGAGGCAGGAGGATGGCTTGAGCCCAGGAATTTGAGGTTGCTGTGAACTAGGCTGACTCCATGGCACTCACTCTAGCCCTGGCAACAGAGCCAGACTCTGTCTCAAAATAAATAAATAAATAAATAAATAAATAAATAAATAAATAAAAAATAGAGTTCAGAGAGTTTTAAAAATCCAAATTATCCTTAGAGTTATATATGCTTGATATTAAAAATACAAATATAATCATTTATCTTATTTCATTCATAAATGCCAAAAATTAATGTAGGTTTATTTTCAAAGCCAATAATTATAATAATTTGAAATATTATATTGTGATGTTTATGAATAAAACATGCTAAACTATAAGCTAATATGTGAAAGGGAAAATAATGTTTGTTATCTTTTGGGGGGTATGCATGAATGAGATATATAGAAAACCAAAAAACTGATACGTGTAGGAAAAATCTAGCCCCAACAATTCAATATTTTTCTATGGCTATGGGAGGAAAAGAACAGGATAGAAAATCAAGCTCCACCTATAATTCAAAAATTCAAATAAAAGATTAGTTAAAATCCAGAGATCTTAAGTTGGCAATTAGTTTTCATGTTCATTCATTTCAACTCCTGTACAAAATTAAAATTTATGCTTCATAATGTTCTAGTTCTCTTTCTAAATTTCAGGTTAAGGGGCTAAGGAGCTATAAAATGCATAGGTGTTATCAGGCAAAAAAGTAGCTCATCAAATATCTCAAATAGGAATAATCAGCTATGAACAATTACTAAGAGTTTACATAATAGACAGGCAGAATAAAACACTGTCAAAGATATAAGCATTAGAAGCAGAATAAAAGGTGGTCAAATCTTGATTTTAAAATCATTATTATAATAATAGATATGGATATTAATATTTACAATATTTATAATTCTTTGGCAATTTTTCTTTCTGCATTTTACAGAATGAGAAAAAGAAATCTAAAAGTTGATGCCAACGTAAGTTTCTTTTTAATGAAACTGAATAACGCATGTAATGTTGCTAGCAGGAGTCTACTATAGTAAGTATTCAAGAAAAGGAAACTCTTTATTAGGCCTGTGTGTTATTGTTAGTTCCATAATTCAGAATCACTAATCTCTTTATAATACAGTAGCATGTACCATTATATAAAATTTCAAAACTTATTTTGCGTTTCTGGCATTCTTTTTATCTTATTTTTATTGTCTTTTATCTAAAAGTATCTTATTGAGGAAGAAGAATCAATAGGTGAGGGAGGATGAGTCATGTTATGAAAATAATTTACTTTCCATTGGACGTTTGGATCTAGTGCATGTTACAGTGTTATTAGTCATTACAAGACTTTATAACACTCGATAGACTGATAGTCTTAGCTTAGATCTCATAAAGTTTGCCATTAAATTTTGAAATTTACATTATTAAATCAGATCAACGAAGACTATCATCTCACAATAGTTCTCTATAGAAAAATTCTTCTGTTGGAGATAAACAATTCAGGGAGCATTAAAAACTTTACTTTTCATGTCCCAGCTTGCTCAGTCATTTTTTTTCCATACTCAGGTAAAACTGTTCCACAAACATTTTAAAGTTAAGATAATTGATACGATGAACAAAATCATTTTTGTTACTAACAAGAAAATAGGGAAACATGGTGTAAGCTTTTCAACATTTAATAAAAAGGATTATTTTTTAAAACTGAAACATGCCAGGGACTTTGGGTATCATTATTTTAAGAATGAATGTCATAGGTATTTTCAGATTGGGGTCATTTGTCTCAGTGGTGCAATTTTGAGTTGTCTGTTCAACTGACATTTTGAAGCCTCACTAGGTGTCCCACTTTCTGACTGGAGTCATGTTTAGATGTCATGTATTGAGTTTGCCATTTGGGGGCATCTGAAATGAAGCTCCCCATCAGTAGCATTTGACCAAACTAACATTTATTTAATATATTCATAATAACCCAAATAGCACTAGTCAATAAGACAATATTTTTACCTTATTTACAAAGAGTGTTTACAAATCTCTGACAGAGAAGTTGTGTCCTTAAGGTCCAAATAATTTGGGAGATATACACATTAGAATGTAAAAAAGAAAAACAACTTTTTATTGAACTTGACTAACAGGCTCTGTGCTAAACCTGTAACATGGTACCACATTTCAACTGCACTGCAAGTTGATTTAGCATCCAGCCACATCTCCCTAGCCCCAGCACCATCACTCTGAAGTGATTCGCCGTCACCTCCCGTCTGGATTACTGTTACAGCTTCTTTAAGGAATTCCCGATTCTACTCACGCCCTTCCTACAGTCAGAGTCTCCACACAACAGGCAGAGGGATGCTATTAAAACAGATGTCAAATGTGTCACCTCCCTGCACAGACCTACCAAAGACTCAGTGTTCTATTCCGCACAAAGCCAACGTCCTTGAATTGCCAAAAAAATCCTACAAAATCCCTCTCCTCTCATTGCCCCTACTCCAGTCTCACCATGCTGGTTTCCTTACCTTTCCGCAAACTCTCTTCTTGGAGCCTTTATTCTAGCTGTTCCATTTGCCTAAAAGATTCTTCCTCCCGAAATCAGCAAGACTAATTCCTATTTCCTTCAAGGCTTTGCATCATTTTTTCCCTCTCAATGAGACCTACTCTGACCATCCTGTTTAAAAGTATGCCTTTCCAGAACACTTGACTCCTCTTACTCTGATATACATTTTTTTTCCATACTACCCATCAGCTTCTAACATACTACGTAATTTATTTATTCATTATAATTAGCATATATTGTCTCTATCCACCTTCAGAATCTAAATTCCACAAGGGTAGGAATTTTGTCTACTCACTGGTGTATCCCAAGCTTTTAGAGAAACATAATAAATAATTATCACTGAGGTGACTCTACGAATGAACAAAGTTTCTTATCAATAATATTTTATTTTCGAGTTAAGAAAAATGATTCATATAATGGTTTTGTAGTTTTCCCAAAAGCACTTAACTTTTCATTAGTGGAGATAAGATTTGAATGCAAACATCATGATCTGAAAGCAGACATACTCAACTTCCCTGTTTTACACTATGACCCCTAGTTTCTGCTCTTTTGCGCCATACTGTAATAATTCTTGCTTAGGTTGCAAGATTTGGTCCTGATTTGTGCAAGCAGGGTTCTTTTAGTGAGCCCGCGTCCACTAACTACTCTG
>CAUYSK010105519.1:0-21994 GCA_963575035.1 Avahi laniger
CCGTGGCGTCAGCCTAGCTCACAGCAACCTCAAACTCCTGGGCTCAAGCGATCCTCCTGCCTCAGCCTCCTGAGTAGCTGGGACTACAGGCATGCGCCACCATGCCCGGCTAATTTTTTCTATATATTTTTAGTTGTCCAAGTAATTTCTTTCTATTTTTAGTAGAGATGGGGTCTCGCTCTTGCTCAGGCTGGTTTCGAACTCCTGAGCTCAAACAATCCGCCCACCTCAGCCTCCCAGAGTGCTAGGATTACAGGCGTGAGCCACCATGCCCAGCTAGTCTTGAGGATTTTTTAAAAATACTAGCCTGAATATGTCGTTCTCCTGCTTTAAGTCTTACCAAGCCTTCCCATTGCCCTGTGGGTAAAACCAAACCTCCATAGCGGGGATCACCCTCCCCCCATAATCTAACCCTTGCCAGACGCAGCAGCCTCTCCCCACTCTTTCACTTACTTTCTTTCTTTCTTTTAGAGACTGGGGCTCACTATATCACCAAGGTGGGTCTCCTGGGCTCAAGCCATCCTCCAGCCTCAGCCTCTCGAGTGGCTGGGACTACTGGTACATACCACCACACCTGGCTCCCACTTCCGTGTTCACCTCTGGCCGTACTGACCTCCACTTGACTGCCTTGCTGTCTCGCTTTTGAAATTAGGCCACAGAATGCAGCATTTCCTCTCTGCCTGTCAACTTCTACCATCTATCAGATTTCAATATAAACAAGACTTTCTCGGGGTCTGTCCTGTTGTTCTCCCTCTCTCCTCTAACAACACATGTCACTTTGTGGAAATTATTTCTGCAAGGGGATGCAGTTTCCACGACACGATGAATTTCCTGATGGCGGGGTTGCCACTGGAGGCATTTCCACCAGGCAGGATTGTCTCCCACCCTTTGAGCAGCCTTTGTGGACTAGCCCACCTAAATCAACTGCCGTCTGCCTTGCCCCGTAGCCAGTGGTATGCTGGTAAACGTTTAACAGCCAGCTCTCTGAAAAGGAGGGACGGGGAAGGAATTCACATTTGCACATTTGCTGATTTCCCTGGTGTACATGTTCCCACCATGGCTGATTTTAAGCTACTAACGCTTTGATAACAAACTCTTAACATTTTTGAAAATTTAACCATCAGCTCTCACTAGCTGGTACCAGCTGGCTTCAAAACACCTCTACTGTAACTCCCTAGTCTCTCAATTGGTTTAATTTTTTTCAGAGTACTCATCCTTATCTGACATATTACATAATATTATATAATTTATTTGTATATTGTCTTACTGCCCCACTGGAATTTAAGCTCCAGATTTTGTCTGTCTTTTTGACTGCCGTATCTCCAGCACTTAGAGTATTCTAGTACAGAATAGGGGCTCCAAAATATTTGTTAAATGAATAAATAGAGAAAAGTGCTACATAGGAAAGATTTAATCCTGAATCCTTTCTCTTCTTCTCTTACCATATAACCTTTTTGTCTTTCTAAAAGATGAGCTAAAATGATCATCTGAGAAGCTAAAATACATTTTAAAGTATAGTGTTACAAACATTTTATGTTCAGTGTATGTACAATATATTCAAAGCAGAAATTCTAGGTCTCAAGACTTACTTGTTGGTATGGTCCACAGGTATAGAGATCCCATTTGGAATTAAATCAACATCATTTTGGTCCCAATGTATCTGTAACCAAAATATATTCAGATATTAAACATGGAAGTAAGTCTGAATAATTGGCCACTCACGAATACAATTATTGCCAGTACATTTTCCCCTATAGAAATGAAAATAACTGGGAGCCAAATAATTATGTAATTCAGCCTTTTAAATAAATATAAAAATTAAAAACCTACCCTAGTACGTGTAATATATAGCTTTAAAGCCAAATTATTCTGCTTAGTTGTTTACATTATTCACATTAATGGAATAATCACCAATCTTCACTTTATTTGAAATTATATGGACATAAGGTATCAAATGGGAAGCAAGTGAAGAGAAAGTCTTGCGGCATAGCAGTAAAATATCTTTCAGAAAAGGGATCCCATATTTAAGATACTACAATAAAAATTATTTTAAAAAGACACATTAAAGCTAAACTATATCTGGCTTTCTTTAGTACTCACAGAAAAGTGTATGTAAAGTTCTTCTCCAATGTCATCAGCTTCATCATTTAGAACTTCTTGCAAATTCCTAATGAAAAGTTTGGTTTAAAAAGTCATATTTGTTGATCTTATAAAATTTCAAAAGTAATAAATGTTCAATGGAAAAATCGTAAACAATATAGAAATGTACAAAATACAATGTAAATTTCCTTTCCACCTTCCCACCCTGTGGTCCTAGAGTTAACCTCTCTTTGCAGTTTGGTTTGTTGGACGACTGCTACCACACAGATACTGCTATGTCTTTGTGGAAATTACAAAAAGGAGCCTCTTCCTCTAAACCTGTGATCCTCAACCAGGAGTGATTTTGCCCCTCTCCCCCCGCCCCCAGGAGACACTTGGCAAAGTCTAGAGATATCTTTGGTTTTCACAATTGGGAGGAGGGCCGCCACCTGGCATCTAGTGGGTACAATCCCAAATGCTGCTCACCATCCTGCAATGCCCAGGACAGCCTCCCACAACACAGAATTAAACAGTCAGTATTGCCAAGGCTGAGAAACCCTGCTTTAGCATAAATCTAGCCAATGTATTCTTCCACCAAAAGCACAGGGGAAGCGAGTCCTTTTCCCCAACTCGTTGCGAACACGATAAGAAAAACTTTTTAATAGTTGTCAATCGGTAAGCAGAAAAATGACACCTCATTTTCATTCCCTCAATTACTACTGAGGTTAAGCATATTTTCATTTTTCGATTAGCTGTACATACACACACACACACACACACACACACACACACACTTACATAGCCATATATGTTTACATGTGTGATGACACATATATATCATATACTGTCCAAAGCAACTGTTTCCAACTGGATAAAGTCAAGAGACCAGGCCAGAACTCTGTTTATTGTATTAGTTAACAATTAAGAGAAGAATTTGGCTTTTCTCCATTTTTGAAGGTTTACTCAATTATAAGTCATGCTAAAATTCAAATTCATCTAAAGGGCACACATTATTCCAACTAAGACTTAGTCTGTGTATCTCTGTGTGTGTAACATTATTCATCATTTATGTGTAAACAACTGAGACTTACTAGATATAGTCCTGAAAAAGCAATTATATTTACTTACTTCCCCAAGAGAGGACTGAGTTCTTTTAAATCTTCCAATGATGGTTTTTGGTCCAGAAGTTTCTTATACAGAGCCAGTGGGAAAGGAAGGTTGGCAACATTTGAATTGAATAGGGAGAGTCCACACAGAATTCCAAAGAGAAAATATCTCTTCTTCTCAAATTTAGGCTGGAAAAGGAGAAAAAAAAAAAAAACCCTTAACGTATTATAAATCATCAGTAATACAAAGGGATAATTGGAAGAGTACAAGAAAACTCGGGGTTCCTTTTTCTAAAAGTCACAAGTTAGAAACAAAATGGGCTTCAGGAAAATTGAAATTTGTAAGCTGTTCTTACACAGGTTATAATACAACTTAAATTGTTTCCATAATTTTCAATACAAATTAATTCAGAACATTAAATAAATTAATTGATTTTTTGTTACTAACAGCATATCTGAGATATAAGAAAATACACTCAGATAGCCTTATAAACTAAGGTTTCCATGATTTAATTTTATTGTCTTTGCTTTCAAATTCATGTAGAAGAATGACACTGAGAAAGGAAAGGTGCACTTTCCATTTGCAGTGGGTGCCAGGCACATCGGATGAGTGTCACATGAGTGGTGTCCCCTTCGGCAGTGCAGCGCACAACCTAGTGTAAGGTCTACTTTTCTCCTCTCCATATCCCAATTGCATGTCTTTGGTCCATTTCATCTCTATCCTTTACCATGAACCTTGGGCCTCCGCTTCTCCACGACACTTTCTCCAATCACTTCAGTCCCCCTTTGATTTCTTCCTGTCCTTACAAAGAATCTGTTAAATTTGTATAGTGCCCTAAAGTTTCCTTGTTTCACATACCTTATCTTGTTTTATTCTCACAACAGCCCTGTAAAGCAGTCAGAGCAGAAATCATGCTGTTCATTTTATAGGTGAGGAAACCGCAAACTCAGAGATGCTAAATGGCACACCCACCACCTCATGATTAGAACTCAAGGCTTCTGATCCAACACCAGCACTTCCTTCCCCACCCTGCCACGCTTCCCAACAACTGTAACCCATCGAGTCAGCGATTTCTTATTTAGAACCAGTTGGTAAGGTTTCTGGTGTTTTGGTCTTATCATTCCATCTATATATATAAAGTTTCAGGAGGAAAGGGATTATGTCATTTACTCATTTAAATCTGCCACAGTATTTTAATGCAATGTAGGAACCTTAAGAAACATTCAATCAAATCCTACCACTGGCACACCTTAGCCATTCCTATCTTTTAGAGGTTCCTTCTCAAAAAGATACAAAATACCTTTCAGTATTTTCTCACACCTGTTCGTCTTTCTCTTCCTCCTTTCTGTCAAAAGGCTCTTTATGACCTAATTTTCCACTATTACCTATGGTTTTCATGTTGCAGTATCTGGGATACTTCGTCTGTTCTGACAAAATCGTAAGAAAAGAAATAAAAGACTTACATTGACAGGAAACCACATGTAGGAACCCTCTTCCGGATACATGAACATTCCATATTCTGGCTTGGTCATCTCTTCAAATACACAGTGGAAGAACTCTGAAGTGACCCCTCCACACTCAGGACGAATTTCTTCAATAAATCCAACCTAAGGAAAGAGTACACAGTCCAAGGTCCTGATTTAAAAATATTAATACAATGCTTTGGATCTTTATGGAAGAGTTTTAAAGCTCTCACAACTATTCCTGCAGTCAGCAGAATTACCAGAATCACACACTCTTTGCCTCCTTGCAATCCGTCCTCCCTCAATTTGCTACTGAGCAGTGGAGGTCATGAACCGATTTACCCTCAGGTTGTTGTACAGTGAACACACGGATCCTTGACATTGCCACCTGTACCAAATGAAGGGGGACTCTGGCAAGACTTAGCATTTACCAGTAATGTTGACCAGTATCTTGAACCAAGTTTTGATGTGCTTCAAACCCCTGGACCACTAGATTCCCCAGTTAGTCTATCTTATTTGTCTATCTTCATCTCATCGTTCAAAATTCACAGCCTTGGCTCCAGCCAACAACTGTTTGGTTTCTCCTGCTCCTACTCTCATTTGGGCTTCCACTAAACAGCCCTCCCAGGGGCCTGGGCATGAGACCTTTGCAGGGACCATCACCCCTGAGTGCCCATAGCTCTCAAGTGAGAAATCAGTATTAACCAGCCCCTCTTCTTAAAGCTCTCTCCACCTTTGGACTTTGTGGCTGAGTGCTATCTTGGTTTTCCTCTTTTTCTGGGTAATTTCCTTTTTTTAATGTAAGCATCACTAAATTTCATTTCTTGATTTTTTGTTCTCTTTCTACTGTCCTTGCCTGGGAAATCTTGTCTGCTGCCACTTTGAGCAACTCCTTGGCCACAGACCGTCATGTTCAAGGGCCTGCCCCACTTTCCCATCTCAATATCCCAATTACAACTTCCTAATAACTTCTGATTTTCTTATTTCTGCTTATTTACACTAGCAAGTCTGCCTATGCCAGGGTGAAGACTTCACTCATAAGGGGCCCTGATAACCTTGCCTTGTTCAGAGTCTATATTTTGATTGGATCTGTCTTGAAGTTTGCTTTCTTATCTCTTGGTCATCTCCCGTAGGGGAATAATTTTCTACTAATTTCCTCACAGTCAAGATTTAAAGAAAAAATAGACACAGATGGAGACATACAACCAGAAAGTCTGGCTTATATAAAGCTTTTTTTTCCACTGGAGTCCCATGCTGGGAAATATCCCTCTTCTGAGTCCCACCCTTCAGGTTCTGGTTTCTTCTCCGAGAGCCCAACTCTTCCTCTTATGGCTGATATCAGAAAAATCCACTCCCTTCAGCACAGAGTCTAGCTCTTACGTACAGAGTTAATTGTTTTTCTATAGTCTCAACCAGGCAAATGATCTGAGATACTACATAATAAAAACTCTAACAGATGAAATGAAGAATGGCTGGAATCGAAACTCACATAGTGGAAGGTGTTGAACTAAAACTAGAGCCAAAATGTAGGAAAAGTATCCGTTCCACTAGCTGCTTGGTGATTGCATTAATAGCTCCAATTCTTTACCTCTCCATGAGCCATGTCTTTTGTATGTGACTTTGCAGTTCCTCCCATTAAAGAAGCTGAGTATATTTCTCCAGCCCTTGATTTGGGTTGAGACATGTGACTGCTTTGACTAAAGCAATGTTTGTTGCATGATTGGGCTTGCTATCTTGCACCTCTGGCACTGCTGTGAGAAGAACATGCTTGCTGGTCCCAGGAGGAGGATGAAAGACATAGGAAGCAGAATCAAACTGCCCATCCTGGCCTAGACTGGCCAATCCCTAGCCAAGTCCCAGACATGTAAACAAACTCAGATAAAATTTACCAAGCCACCCGGGTGAGTTCAGTCTAGATCAGCAGATCCTCAGCTGAATTGTAGATGTGTAAAATAAATTATTGTTATTTTAAGCCCTTAAACTTTGGGATATTTCAATATGCAGCATTTTCATAGCCGTAGTAACTAATATTGATAGTTAACTCATAACTCAATGTGCAATTAAGCATCTCATTGTTGTTCTCTGAAGGGTAAGAGGGAAATTCTGGAAATCATAAGACTGATAATTATAGTTGAAGTGCAGGCTCTTTTAAGAAAGAATTTGTTACATTATATGAAGGTTTCCCTCCCACACCAGTAAAAATGTTCAATGAGACTTTTTACTGTACCACTAGTAGTTTCCAAAAGTCAAGGACATCAGCTTGGTTTAATTGGCGCAGAGCATCTTCAATCAGGTGACTTCGTCTGACTCTAAGTATAAATCTGGGTGACGGAGGAAATTCATCCTTCTTTTGCAGAATCACTTCCCTCAAACTCAGGTATGCCATATTTCCTAACCCCTAGAAAAGAAATATTTTAGTTGGCTTCTCTTTGACCTAACTGGAATCCCAGAGATTGTTTATTACTTCAAATAAACATATTTGGTGTAGCATATACTTAACCTTGCCATTGCTATGTATGCTCACATTGTAATTATTCAAGAAAAAGGACATCATATCTACAGTTTGGAAGATAAAGTGATTGTAGGATCAAAGAAACTATGGTACCTAGGAATTGAGTACTGGAGATTAGTCAGCATCTAAATTAATTAAAAACTTTCTCAGATCACTTGTCACAGTAAACATGATCCTTAAAGGACATGCTGGTATTCAGCATGCTGAGATTTTCATCACCCATCAGTCTTAAGAAGCAGAGCGTTAGCATTGTAATCCTCAGGAACGGAAGGGCAGTGTAGGAGCTCAGGGATAATGTTAGCTGTAGGAAAAAGATGAGAGGAAAGAACTTGCTCAGAGAAGACCCACTCTCCTCTTTCAAATAACTATGATCTATCCACACAACCTGCATGGGAAATCGCTAAAAATATGCCCCACAGGTGGCCTCATTTTGTATCCAGCATTGTTCCTGGCCACCCTAAATAGTACCTCTCATTAGCTTTTCTGAATTCTCAACATTCCCTCACTACTCTAATCCTTGATCTTGTTTCTGCTGAACTCCTTAGGATTAGAAACCTAGTGTTGGACTTGATATCCTTGCTTTGACTTTCAACACTCCTCTAGGGTTTCTGGTATATCACAAGGACAATGAAGGAGTATTCAGGACTCGTAAACCAATGTAGCCCTCTTGGGGCCTATCCTGCAATAGTGACAGCAAGACCAGTGAATAATAGCCATCCTATTCCAGGTTTCTAAGCTGGGTGTTTGCCCACATTAACTCTTTACAAGTACCTCAGAGAAGTATGCATGTGGCTCTGAGTCTGGGAAATCTGTGTCCCAGATCTCTGTCACCACTGTATACTGACAAATTGACATGTGATTCTACTAGGTTCTTCTGGTTTTTCCTTAAGATGTTTTTTGGAGAGAAGCTCCAGGTTTGTAGGGCAATGGAACATCTCTGCTCCTTTCTGGTGGTGGGTCATCTCCTCCTGCAGCCAAGGAGTCTGCAGCTCTGGGACACTCCAGCAGTACTGACCACTGGGCAACATGGTCCATGGCTCTGAGTAGCAGGCAGTGGCCAGCAATGTCCTCCACTGACTACAGAAGGGAGAGATGTCTGTACCTTCTTTTATCAAACCAAGGGCTGGACCAGAAACCTGCATCTTATCTTATTTTCCAGCTTCTCCACTCCAATTCTCTCTATATTGGTTTTCCCTTTCTAAATTTACACATTTGAATTGGTAACCCAGTTTGGAGCTTACAATTTTGACTATGTCCATCATCTCTCCTTTGGAGAGCAGGATTGTGAAGTCAGCTTTCCAACTTCACTCATGACAACTACAAGTAAGAGTTTCTTGTCCTCAAACCATTCCTCATCCTTCATAATGTGCAACCTGCCTGGGTCTACTGCCCACTCAAATCTCAACCACTCACTAACAGAGGAGACAGATTAGACAGATTAGACAGAGAAAAACACTGCTATCAAAGAAAAGACCATAGAGGGAAGGTTTCGTTTAAGGGAAACTTATGGGAAAGTTAGGTTTGGGAAGGAAAGACTTAATCTACTTTCTTCCTTTACCAGGGATGTCAGAAAAATAAAATCAGAGATGGCTAAGAAACAAAAGAAGAGATGACCTGGTCAAATATATTTGTAAACATGCTAATAATAGACACTAATAATAGTAACTGAGAGAGAGTCTTTACTTACGGAATGCTATTAGCTGGATATACCATCTGTCTGGGTTGCTTATTATAAATAAACCTAGAATTTACAGATTTATGGGGCATGGCATGCTGGAACATTCATATAAGCTATGCAATTAGTAGAGTATAAAAAGGGAATTTTTATAACTGAAATAGCTTCTTTTGTGTATGTGATGTTCCAGACTTCTCTATGTTTTACCTAGATGGCCTGTATCCTTTAAATTAGTAAGAAAAGTCAGTAATGGGTATGCTTTCTAATTCCTATGAGTCTTTAAAGGATAAACATCATAGATAAATAGATACAAAACCTTTCATGAGAAATGACCTAGAAAATAAGCCTCAGTAATCAAAAACATGTTTGGAAAATCTTTAGTATAATGTCTGGGGGATGAGCATTATATATACCTAAGAACTAAGTCTGATGGAAAAAAGAAACAAAATAGTACGTAAATGTTAAGTGGGAATAAAACAACTAGCACAAAAGATGCAGAAGGGTGACAGTAAGCAGGAAACAGAATAAACTCATTGATTGACTCATTGGCATTATCTAGGACTAAAAGAATATCAGCTGGAGATCACAAATCAAGCTCCAAGAAGCTTTAGGAGACACAAAAATCTCCAAACTAACACTAAGAACATAGTATTAACAAAAATGGGATAGTGGAGGAGAGGGAAAGGAGAGGTAAAGAACAGTTTACTACAGAGTTTCAGTATTGCTCACAGCAGGAGAACAATAGGTACTATTTAAAGAAGGTGAGGACTAGGACATTAAATAATAATGAAAAATGCAAACTAAAATTAAACTGAAATGCTAATAACATGATTAACTCATCAAAATTGAAAAGATCACAAAGATTGGCAATATTCTGCATTGGTGAGAGCATGTGAAAGGCATTTATGAACTCTTTTTTTCTTTTTTTTAAAGACAGGGTTTCACTCTGTGGCCAAGAGTGCAGTGGCATGATCACAACTTACTGTAACCTTGAATTCCTGGGCTCAAGTAAACTTCCCGCCTCAGCCTCCCAAGTAGCTGGGACTACAGGCACATGCCACTGCACCTGGCTAATTTTTTAAAAATTTTTTGTAGAGACAAGGTCTCACTATGTTGCCCAGGCTGGTCTTGAACTCCTGGTCTCAAGGAATCCTCCTGCTTCAGCCTCCCAAAGTGCTGGGATTACAGGAGTGAGCCACCAATGCCAGCTACAAACTCTATGTAGGGTAATTTGGCAACATTTAATAATTAAAGGGAAAGTATTAGCATTATTCTCTCTTCCTATATGAATGATTTTTAACCATTTTAGGGTAACGAAATGCCCTGATTGATGAGGAAAAGCTCTTCTTTACAGAATTCCAGTTAATGACTTTAGAAGGAAAAACAAGATTAGAAATATCACCATATTGCAAACCTTAATGAAAATAATGGATGAAATTATTAAGTAAAAAGTTGATGGGAGGCTGGGCACGGTGGCTCACGCCTGTAATCCTAGCTCTCTGGGAGGCCGAGGCGGGCGGATTGTTTGAGCTCAGGAGTTCGAAACCAGCTTGAGCAAGAGCGAGACCCCGTCTCTACTAAAAATAGAAAGAAATTAATTGGACACCTAAAAATATATAGAAAAAATTAGCCGGGCATGGTGGCGCATGTCTGTAGTCCCAGCTACTCGGGAGGCTGAGGCGGAAGGATCGCTTGAGCCCAGGAGTTTGAGGTTGCTGTGAGCTAGGCTGACGCCACAGCACTCTAGCCCGGGCAACACAGTGAGACTCTGTCTCAAAAAAAAAAAAAAAAAATAGAAAAGTTGATGGGAAACATTACAATGGAAGAATCATGTGGTCACCACCTGGACTCATCCATGAATCTCAGCATGAACAAGAATATGACAACCAGAAACAATGCACTGCAATATGGAGAGGCTGAAAGAAATTGGGCCTGGAATTTGCTTTAAAATACTCTTGCAAGAACAGTAACAACTACAAAACAACAAAAGTGACAGACGAAGAAAGTGTGGCAAAATGTCGATAACTGCTGAATCTTGGTGATAGGGCTCATTACACCATTATCTCTATTTTACATATGTTTGAAATTTTTCATAATAAAAAAGTAGGGTATACATACCTGCATTTTTAAATGTGAATCAGCTTGCAATAATTTAATTTTGGATAGCAAATTAAAGATAAATGGAAAATCACTGAAAATGATAGGACTGGGGTTTTCTGCAGGTAGCTAAAAATAAAGAGATAATATTAATAGTTTTGATAATTAAAAACAAGGAAAAAACTTTATGCTTTTACTTCATCACCTTAAATTATTTCTCTTACTTTTTGGAATCTGTTTTTAAGAATCCAAATTACCTAGAAACAAACTTCCAAGAAAATGTATTTGTTTTGTGAGTGAAAGATGTTTAAGTTTTCAATGATCATCTAATTTAGCAAATTCATCATTGCAATGAGGAAATTTTCAAATCTTGATTTTTCAAAGGGGTACCTACACAGCTACTACAGTAATGTGTCCCCCTTCAAAATATGAAAACTTTCATAAGTAAAAATGTTATTCTTACCCTGTTGTTATCCCGAAAGTACTGTCTTTCTCTCTCTTTATAAAAGTCCAATAAGTTGGGGAGTTCATTTATGTTGAAAGTATTTTCTGGTAGTCGACAGTTAGCTTTGTTTACCTTAAAGAGAATATGACCTATGAATTTCATTTTCTATCAATAAATTATTAAATCTATGATATATAGATATATGGCTATGAAACAGATAATCAGAATGGAGCTCTTCAAACTAAACATATTTGTCAGTGATGAAGAAGAGTTCTATAAAGTTTCCTTTTTCTGACCTATGATTTCTTCAATTTTCATAAAGAAATATTGTGAAAGATGAGATATTGGCAGTGGGAATTAATAAACTACTTCTTAAGGCATAGACTTATTGGAAATAGTTTCTAAATCTTGAGAATAAAAGCATAAAAATCCAAGTACTTTTGACAAATTCACTTTCTCTATTAAGTGATAAATATTAATCTGGCACATACTATTTTGTCAAGCATGGGACAAACCATTAGATAAAAATAGTCCTGGTTTGCACACAGTTTATTGTCTAGTGCAATAGTCAGCAAAACTCTTTCTTAAATCCAGACAGTAGATATTCTGGGCATGGGACAATATAGTTTCTGTCGCAACTATTCAACTCTATCCTTTTATGTGCCATTTAGCCCAAAAGCAGTCATAGATAACATGTAAACAAATGAGTGTGAATATGTTCCAATAAAACTTTATTTACAAAAATAGGAGGCTGCCCATGGGTGTAGACTGCCAACCCATGGTCTAATAAGTAAAAACAAGTAACCGGGCATCTAGGATTCAGTTTCTGATTGGGGAAGGACTTAAAGGGTTCCAGAAGGCTTCCCAGAGGAAGTAATGCTTGAAAATCAATGATCTAAATACACCTCCATGACATCAAATTAATTCAAATGATAGAAGGCAGGAAATAAGAAATTTAAGAACATAAACTAAGGAAATAAAGAATAGGAAAAGGATCAACAAATGAAAAGGTTGATTCTTTAAAAAAAACAACAAGAAAAAACCCCACAACTTCCTGGTAAGACTGATCCAAAAAAAAGCACAAATAACTAGTATCAAGAATGAAAAATGGGACAAAACTACAGATTATGGCTGCAGATTATGGTGCAGTGGCCCACATCTGTAATTCCAGCACTTTGGGAGACTGAGATGGGAGTACTGCTCGAGGCCAGGAGTTAGAGACCAGCCTGGGCAGCATAATGAGACCCCATCTTTACAGAAAATCTAAAAATTATCTGGGTGTTGTGGTGTGCACCTGTAGTCCTAGCTACTCAGGACGCTGAGTCAAGAGGATCATTTCAGCCCAGGGGTTCAAGGTTACAGTGAGTAGTGATCATGCCATTGTACTCCATCCTGGGTGACAAAGCCAGACCCTGTCTCTAAAAAACAAAACAAAACAAAACCAAAAAACTAAAGATTGTGAGGAGATTAAAATGATAAAACTAGGACATCTGCTAGGATGTTATACATAAAAAAAGTCCTAGGAAAATATAACCAACACAAGAAGAAACAGAAAATCTCAGTAATCCTATAGCTATTAAATAAATTAAACCCCAAATTTAAGAAACTTCCCACAGAAATCTCTATATCCAAAGAGGTCCACAGATTAATTCTACCAGTCATATAAAGAAAATAATACCAATATGACACAATGTCTTCCACAGAATAGAAAAAAAGAGAATATTCCCTGAATCATTTCATAAGACCAGCATAACCTGATCCAGAAACCTGAGAGGGACATTCTGAGAAAGTAAAATAACAAGCCAATCTCACTCATGAACAAAATATTAGCAAACTGAATCTTTGAAATCTATATCTATAACATATCATGAGCAAATTGGGTTAATTTGAAAATCCCAGGTTAACACCTGAAAATCCATCTGTGTATCTTGCCATCATATGGAGAAAAAGCACTTAATAAAATTTAATATCCATTCATGGTTTTTTAAAAAAAACTTTCATCAAACTACAAATAAAATGGAAGTTCCTTAATCTTTTTAAAAGGTATCTACAAAGATCCCATAGCAAAACATAAACCTTAATGTTAAAGTTGGCCCTTTGATATCAGAACAAGATTATAAAACATTATACTGTAGGTCCTAGCCAATAAAATAAGTAAAGAAAAAGAAATAAAACTGTTACTATTCTCAAGTTATATGATTATATGCAGAAAGACTCTAAAGGAATCAACAGATTAGTATTAATAAATTTGGCAAGATTACTAAAAACAAATTTAATGTACAAAAATTACGCATTGCTATATATCAACATTAGAAATTTAACTTTTAAAAGAAAAAGATAAATCAAAATGAAAAATATTTGTGCTTCAAAAGACACCATTGAGAAAATGAAAAGACAACACACATAATAAGAGAAAATATTAGCAAATCATATGTCGCAGGGTATCTGTCTGAAGTCAGCTGACTTAATACTGTGCTTTCTCTATCACAACACTAGTAGAACAAACAGAGCCTTCCATTTGTCCATAAAACTGAAGAGACCATTCCAGGAACTCAGACCAATGATCACATTTACTAACTGCAGTTTAATATGGTAAATTGTAATTTAATGGTTGGTCTTAATTACTAATTCATTATTAATCAGTTTAATGGCTTTTCTCCCTAGGTACAAGGACACCGAAGCATAAATCCTTGGACTATCAGCAGTGACATCACCAAAGAGTTTCTTGGAATCTTGGGCCCCACTCCAAGCTCATTGGATCAGAATCTGCATTTTAACAAGATCCCAGGTAGTTTGTATACATGTTCAAGTTTGACAACAGCTGCCCTAGAAGCTTTTGACATTAGTGCCTGTTACTCCTGGTCTGAATCTCTGGAACCTAAGAGCTCTCTGGGAATCACTGATCACTGTGTGAATTCAGCCATTTCTCTGTAGGGGCCATCCTTAGCCCTGACCAAGAGCCCAATCTGACTCCCATTTACTGGGACTACCACCAAAAGCGGAATGAGGATGATGAAACTGAACCCATGACTTCTGGACACGACTCCAGGTAACCCTACTATAACACTCTGCACTCTGGGTGACCCTAACGTTGACAGGGCCATAGAGCATATGGATTCCAAATCCTGATGGCCTTACTTGATCTTTCTTTAGTGGGATCCTACAAATGTTCTGATATGGACAGTTAGAATCAAATGATATAGTGGTATCCACTGGGCCCTTTCTTTGTTCTGGCCATAGTCCTCTGTGAACTTTTTCTTCTTTTGTTTTCATTTAATATTAACTAAGTTATAACAAACATTCAGTAAGTACATAAATCTTAAATGTACAGCTTGATGAGTTTTTACACCCATATATGCTTAGGTAAGTACTGCCCAGATGAAGACATGGAACATTTCCAGCAGCTACCAGGAGGCATCCTCAAGCTCCTTACAAGTCAGGTGGCCTCCCCACCGAGAGGTAACACCATCTGATTTCTGTCATTACAGATGAGCTTTCCTTGTTTTCAAAACTCGTATAAAAGTAGTCATAGAGTGTAATTACTTGGTGTAAGGCTTTTGCTCATCACCGTGTCAATGGGATGCATCCATGTTGTTATGTGTAGCAGTATCCTCAGGGGTGTACTTTCTGTAATTTTTTTTTTAAGAGACGGGGTCTCGCCCTGTCGCCCAGGCTGGAGTGCAGTGCTGGGATCACAGCTCACTGCAGCCTCAAGCTCCTGGGCTCAAGCTCCTCCCAAGTAGCTGGGACTATAGGCATAGCATACTTTTTCTTAATGAAAGAAGTCTGTTACAAGACATCTTAAGTCCTCATAAAGTTTCTCACTTTTTAATCCCTAATTATTTTATGACAAACATTTCCCTTTTACACATTACTTTTAAAAAAATAGACTCCTCACGATTTGTATTTGACTTCTTAAAACTCCAGTTGGCTGAGACCTAGGGGATTTTGGTTGAATGAACTGGTATATACATTCCTTTAGATGAACCCTTACCTTGTGGACTTCTTTCATCACTCCTAGGAGAGCTTTCACATTGCAGACGTTCTGACTGTGATTCTGATCAGTCCAACAAAGCAGCTGAGACACGATGGCCGTTTTAAGCATCTGGACCAGTGCATTCAGAGAAGATTTTTGCAAAGATGCCCAGCACTTCTCTGAGGGGTGTAAAGTCAGTCATGATAAGTATGGTTTTTCTCTCCTGTCTCCCAAATCCCTCAGTTTCTGCTACATTCTTTAATATAAGAAATAAATAATATTTTCCATTTTTGATGGCATAACCCATAAAACATATTTTCTGAGGATATCCTGGGCAACACTTATTACTTATAGATATGGAAATTTTTTCCTCCTGATTAAGTACCATTAGAATTAAAAGCTCAAATTCAGGATATAAAGAAATTTGTTGATCATTCATATTTATGCTTAATGGGTTGACTTCATGATTTTCAAACTGATAATTGTATAGGGTATCTATAAAGTCTGAAAACATACATAGGTGAATACATACACATGCACGTGCAGTGTTATCAAGGATATTTTTAATCTGTAAAAAATAAAATAATATTATCTATGTTTTCAGATTTTATGTACATGTGGTACATATGAATATATACTTTTCAAAGTAGCCAATAACTATATTTTAATACTATTGATATTGCAACCTGGATTTTGGTACCTTTAAAGGACAATTCTCAGAAAACAAATCTATTAAATGTTAAAATGAACTATCAAACTAAATGTAATTAAAATAGTATTACCCAGATACATGAAAAGCAGATTGAGTAGAAATTCCATAAATCTCGAGGCTTCTGCCCCGACAATTCTGTTGAGTCACCTCCTGTGGTACGAAGAATAAAGAACACTCCCTTGCCCCTCTGATCACTGCCCTCAGGTGGGAATACAGGTTTTAATTCTCAAAAAGAGTGGGGGAATGGGGGGTAAAGGAACAACTTGTAATACATTTTGCTCTTTTTTAGGCCCTTCCTTCTGTTACAATAATAAGAAAAATTCAAGTTAAAATTAAAAGATTTTTTTTTTTCAGAATGGCAAAGATCAAAGTTGTATACCACTATTTGAAAGTATGCAAGCTGATACTCTCCTATTTGTTGTAAATTGATACATCTTATCTGTCAGGGCTGCCATGTTGTCCAACTCCAGGATGCAGTTTACCTAGATGACAATGTGAATGGTGACCCACTTGAAGTTGGGTGACATGACCCTGAGCTCTGTGGAGGGTCATCAGGCAAAATATCTCAAAATAAAAATGCACATACAATTTGATCCAGTGATTTTGCTTTCTGGAGTTTTTCCTGCATGTGTAAATCTATATATGTACAAAGAAATAAAGAGTAGGAACAACTATCCATGGTATATCTTCCCAATAGAACACTCTTCAGCCATTGAATAGAATGAGGCAGTTCAATAGGTCCTATAGTGGAATAATCTCCATGACATACAGTTAAATGGGAAAAAGCGAGATGCTGAAGAAGAATTAGAATGGTATGCTGCCATTAAAAAAAAGAAAGAAAGAATACACTTTTTGAACTAAAATCTTAACCGCCCTCCTACCCCCAGGCGACTGAATGGAGCCCCTCTTGGCCAAGGGGACCAAAACAACCTTAAAGCTGAGTTGCCGGCCATGAGGAGAAGGGAGGTCAGACACACCTGGCTATGCCCTATCCCTTTTGGAGTTATTCTTCGTAACAATAAGATACAAAATCATTAACAAGCCTAAGGCTATGCAAGACGAAGCTTAATCCACACCTGCAGGCCACTGATTTACTTAAAAGATCACTTGAGTTTCAGTAAATGTCTGGTGGCTTGTCTCTGAACAACAGACTTCCTTATCTTAATTTAAAACATTTCAAGCCTTTAGACAAAGCTTCATTTCTTTATCCAGTTATAAATCAAAGAATCTTTAAACCCATTTATAACCTGTAATACCCTCACTTCTTGATATCCTGCCTTCTCGGGCCAGACCAATGTATGCCTTTCATATATTGATTGATGATTTTATGTGTAATTCCTGTCTCCCTAAAACGTATAAAACCAAACTATAACCCAACCATGGCGAGACCACTCACTCAAGGCTTCCTGGGTGTGGCTCTCCAGGCCATGGCTGCACATGTTCGGCTCAAAATGAACCTCCTTAAATGATTTTACAGAGTTTGGGTTCTTTTCCATTGACAATGTGTGTATGTTTACATATATATAGAATATCTTTTGAAGGTTACACAAGAAACTAGAATCTATAACTGTAACAGAGGTGAAGGCGTGAAGAAGAGCAAAATGTTTTTTGAGTTGTCTCTTTAAACCACCCCTGACTCTTTTAGGAATTAATACCTGCATCCTTGCCTGGGCCCAGTAATCAGAGGGGCAGGGGAGTGTCCTTTGTTATTTTTACCATAGGAGATGGCTCAACAGAATTGTTTGGGGAGAGATCATGAGATTGTCTTCCCCAGAGATGGGATGGATCAGAACCATCAACTGTAGTTAAACAGTAATAGCCTGAAAACCCTCCCTTTAAAAGCTCTGTATTTCTGGATGGGTGTGGTGGCTCACATCTGTAATCCTAGCACTCTGGGAGGCCAAGGTGAGAGGATTGCTTGAGGTCAGGAGTTTGAGACCAGCCTGAATAAGAGTGAGACCCCCGTCTCTACAAAAAAAAAAAATTAATGGAAAAATTAGCAGGGCACTGTGGCATGTGCCTGTAGTCCCAGTTACTTGGGAGGCTGAGGCAGGAGGATCGCCTGAGCCCAGGAGTTTGAGGTTGCTGTGAGTGGTGATGATGCCACTGCAGTGTAGCCCTGGTGACAGAGTGAGACTCTGTCTCCAAAAAAAAGTGAGAACTTAAATGTACACATCAGCTCTCTGTGCAGATTGCTTATCTGTTTGTCACAGTTAACAATAGTTGTAGGTTTTTAGTTTGCAGCCATGAGTTAAAGAAGTTTAGCAACTTTGAATCAACTAAACAAGTTACTGGTGTGACTGCTGTGGCCACCTAGTAGTCATTTCCCACTTTATATCTGGACATCTGTAGAATTTTTAGAACACCACAAGGCAAATTTCTCAACTTAGGATAAGAGTTAGGGAATAGATTTGTATTTATGAATTTTGATTGGCATGGGATTTTAAAACTCTTTGGCATCCCTTGTAATTTGATAAAGTATTTTGATCTTCTATTCTTGGGACCCAAGAATGCACTTAATGTGGATCTTTTCTGCTTAGTGCTCCTGACTTCCAGGGCGTCTGAAGGCAATTTGAATTCAAGTTAAGGGAGCCCTTCTAACCAACTCACTTTATACTCATGCTGACGTGGCTGCCTCAGGCCTCTTACAAAGATCTGAAGGCACCTCGGAGAGGGTCTTTCTGGCATCCCTGCGCTCCAGGAATTTCGCTTGGTTCTGAGAAACTCCTGGATTCTATTTCAGGATTCCTGGCTCCCCATCCAGGACTTGAATGAGTTCACTCCCATGAGACAAAGAAATGACTTCAACCTGGAGGTTATTCTGCAGTGTCTGTCTGTCTTCTAGGAACTTACTGACCAAATCCATATTTGGGGAAAAGGTACTTCCAGACTTTAGCTCACTGAGCATGAGTGAGGGTGGACTGGCTGAGAGAAGCCTCTCTAGCCTTTGACATAGTTGGCAGGTATCTCAGTCTTTAGGGAATTTGGAAGATTTCAGAATCTTTATCTTACCTTGCTTGAAAACCAGACTCTTAACGATTATCTCTGAAATGTTGACCACCCAGGTTTACAGAATTTTCTGGCTAGCACATAATCTTTTACTACTTTTTTGGCCTATCATTTTGATGAGTTAGTGCTCAGCTTTGTCTAATGGTAGCCCTGGGAGAACCTAAACTGAAACTATTCTTACCTGTTTTTCAGGCAAGGACAGTGGCTGTGAAACATTGCAACAGAAACCATTCCGTCCGAAGTCAGTATTCTGAATGGTGTGCCAAACTTAAAATTTTCACCCTTATTTTTCTGTTGGGGAATAAATCATTCTCTTTTAATCCTCTGCATTCAGGTTCTGAATCTAAGTCACCCAAGCAGCTGCCCCTTAGAAATGGGGCCTGCCTAAAACTGAAATATGAAGCGGGAGATACTGCTTATGGAGACTGCCCACTTCCTCTTTCAGGGAAGCCCTCCCATCTGAAAGGGCTTCTGGTCCTTGTCTAATGCCTTCCCACTCTTGGGGACCAATTCTGCCTCTAAATATGGGGGCCGTGAAGAATCCCCAGGACTCAGGCTGGGCACAGCGGCTCACGCCTGTAATCCTAGCACTCTGGGAGGCCGAGGTGGGAGGATCGCTTGAGCTCAGCCTGAGCAAGAGCAAGACCCCATCTCTAAAAAAAAACAAAAAAAATAGGACACCTGGAACTTGGAACTTGGGTTTCCTCTTCTCTCAGTTCCATAGGGCCCTGAGAACAAATTCACTGCTTCTCAGCTGATGAACAAATTGAAATTCATCATCAGTGTTAAACCAATCATTGATTTATTGTCATCCCCTTCCCAAAGGTACTTACATTAAAATATGAGATAAGCTAAAAACAAGATTCCAAAAAGGGATTCCCTTTTAAGATGAATGACTCTCTAATGATGGGACTTTAGGCATAAAGCCTCACTTATGGGGGATATTATAGGATCAAGCTATGCTTTGGAGGAGGAGGAGACAGTATAGTAATGGAAATTAAACATTCATTTTGGGATGATCTTCTGGTCCTAATTTTTTAATTAACTTGCTTAGGTGACCTTGATAAGTCACTAGACCACTCTGGACCCCAGTTTCTTCATCTGATACTAAATCTGATTCTAATTGACTTCATTGCCTTAGACTGGCCTTTCAAATAATTTCTCAAATTGCTAAATAATTTCATTCTGTGCTGCTTCTCCTAGACTCTGGGGCCACTTTTTATTATCTCCCACCCCACTCCCAGTTACTCTCAGTGCTCAGTGTCATGTGAATAGAAAAATGTGGAGGAATTCAACAAGGGCTTTAAATAAGTCCATGAAAAACAAAGAGAGAGTGGAAAAGATAGGATGAGGGTTAAGGAGGGGGCATAATGTATTATTAGGTCTGATATGATTTCACTTAGGCTTTGACTATGTAAGGCAGCATTTTTTTGTTGTTTTGTTTTGTTTTGCAGCTGTCTAGAAAAAGAGAACACTGGGATAGCCCTGCAGGGATGTGTTTGGTGCTCTGTATGCACAGATTCCAGTGAGACTCTTGCAAGGACCAAAATGTCCAACGCTTGTCATTCACGAATGGCCATGGAGACAGTGAGGACTTTTATGTTTGGAAAATGTAAAGTTGATTATAAGTCAATAATTATAATTAGTTGATTATAACTCAGCTCTGTAGACCTGAGATCTGAGACCTGTCTTCTACTAGGTTTTGGAAATTAATTCTCCATGCAAACTATCATTCAGAATCCTCCTTTCTTTTTCCATCCTATTTTTCCCCATCTCTTTTGGAAGTGACAGTTTTAAGGCATGGATTCCAGTCAGCCTTGCTTTGTAGAAATTCTCACATTCGATTCCAGGGAGGAGAGTTTTCAGTGCTTCTCTCTAGAAGAGGGACGATGAGTCTTCTAAGGAATTGGTTTTCAGTCTGCCCATCGCTCTGCCAGTTACATTGTCAGAAACCACAAACCTCTTTTTTTTTTTTTTTTTTAAAGAAAATAACATTTATGTATTTATAGGGATTCTGATATAATGGCAATTTTAAGGACATAGAATTACACTAACAGGAATAAATTTTATTGCTGTGGCTTTAGAATTCAAACAAAAATCATTCTATTCATAGTTAAAAATCATGCTCAAGTGTTAATTTTCCACTAGCTATCTTTAAAACCAAAGGTAAAGAATGGCAATTTGTTAGGACGCATGGCAGCGAGATAGCAGGTTACTTGTGTGTGTAGACGGGGCATAGGAGGAGAGCAGATTCCTGGTGTTTAATTTGAAAGCCTGCAATTTAGATGACCGCTGCATATTGGTGGCAAGCCACTTCCCCAAAGAGCACTGACTCTTCCCTCTTCTGTCCCTGTGGGCAGAGAGGTTATTTTCACTGTCACATCTTAAACAGCAAATAGCTCTGCAGCCTCAGGGGTTGGGAGGGGACCAAGGTCATTCCTCGAAGTTTAAGGACAAATTTTACTGTCTCCATCACCTGCCTTTCCCCATCCATGTCCCCATGTTCATAAAAAGATAAAGTGGCCTTCTGGGTTTCCATCAATGAAAAAGTTAAAAAAAAAAAACAAACAAACTTCATGAGTACATGCAATCTCAGAGATGGGTGTGGCCTTGGGCTTTGGAGGGGCTGGAGGTCAGTATGTGACTTTTATGGGTGTCGTCATAGCTCTTACTGCCACCACCAAGGCCTTGAGAGAAAGAGGGATTTCCACAGGCATGGTCCTGTAATTTACCGTGTTTCAAATACACCTCCAGAAAACCACAGCTTTTCATTTGTCTGGCCTTGTCATTCTCTGGGGAAATCCAAAAGGACTCTGTTTTCTTGAGTCCCTCTTCCTCTTCCCATGATCTGAACTGGTTTGGGAAGACACCTTGACATTTCTTTGAGTTAAAATTATCCTCTAGCCTTTTTGGGAGTCA
>CAUYSK010105520.1:0-10645 GCA_963575035.1 Avahi laniger
TGAGGTTGCTGTGAGCTAGGATGACGCCATGGCACTCACTCTAGCCCGGACAACACAGTGAGACTCTGTCTCAAAAAAAAAAGACTAGAGGCAAGAATCTAGTCAGGGGGTTTGACACAGTAATTCAGCTAAAGTATAACAGTAACCTGCCTTAGTGGCAGATACAGATTCAAAGATGAGGATAGATTTGAAAATCAAGTAAGAAGTAGAAGGTGAAAGACTGGATATAGAAAGTGAGAAGAAGGAAGTTATGGATTCTGACTTGGACACTGAGAAAAGGTTTCATTTATGCCATGTTACGCTGAGTTGCCTTAAAGACACCAAAAGGAGGTTTCAAACAGACAGTTGGATATACAGATCAGTATAAAGAGATTGATAAATGGAATTATGTATTACAAATATAAAACATCTATGAACAATTTTATACCATCAAAACATGGACAATAAAACTCTGATACACAAAAAGACACTGACAAAAGCCCCTGGGAGCTCTTAAATGGAGGAGTTTGCGTTCACGTAGGCATTATGCTTCTTGACTTCCCCAACGAGCTCATCCTCATTGGCACTTAATCACAGGGTGGTTGATCCTTCACTCACACTTGGTCAGCAGCTGGGAGAAGGGGTGTTACCTTGCTAACTGATGGCTAACTTTTCTGTATCTCAAAAGTGATACTTTTTTCCTATGTTATATTTCTTTGACCATTTAGAAAGTTAAGACGGAAGGGAATTAAATGTTGGAGCTTAGACTGTGATTGCAAAGACATTCCATTTTGACAGATGTCAACACACGTTGAGATTTCCTGTAAACCTTGTTTTACAAGGTTCCCAGAAGTAAGTGAGATCACTCAAGTATCAAGCAGAGAATCAACAATATTCTCCACTGACTAATGCAGATAGAATCTTTTGGGTCTCCCCAGAGAATCTCACTAGTGGAAGTTGTAGATAAATCTGAATAGGTAAGGATCACATCAGACTTTCTGGAAGCTCAACTGCCCTCTCCGAAACCCAATCCTTTATGCATAAAACTTAAGAAGTTCTGCCCAGAGACTATTTTGAGTATGTGAGAGGGACCACCTCGTCAAATGAGCTGGAACAGTGCAGACCTTAAAAGCATGAGCTCCACTGCCAGATGGCCTCAGTTTAAATCCTACCTCTGCTGCTTGCTAGCTATATAACCTTGGGCAAGTAACTTTGCCTCTCTGTGCCTTAGTTTCCTAATCCATAAAATGATGATAAGCATAATACTGACCTCACAGTGTTACTGTGAGGATTAAATGAATGTATACCTGTAAAATGGTAAAAATAATCACTTGATAATTGTTCACCTTAAATTAGGGTTTTTTCCCCCATTTTAGCGGTCTACAATGTAACTACAGAGAACATACAACACGGCATGATACGCTCATGGAAAAATGAGGCCCAGAGAACAAACAGAGCAGCACAGCATACTCAGGCAAGAATGAGGTCCTCATTTAACGTTCCCAGGACTCCTCAGACTAACACAGACTCATCAAAGTCACCCCTAAATTGAAAGCAGCATTACAAAACAAGGCTTATTTTACCCACATATCTCTGAGAGCCATGCAAATAGGCCCTTAGACCAGCTACATGACCTATTCTGCAACCATCTAAAACAGCAGTCCTAGAGTTTCTTTCAAAAGAAATCATACGGGCTTTTCAGTGGCATCCTTTCATTTTAAAAATATCAAATCACAGTGGGCCACGAAGCACTGGGAATATGGCCATTAACAAGACAGTCATGATCTGTGCATATATGGAGCTCACGGTGGCAGGGTGAGAGGGGAAAAACAAATATTAATATTTACACAAAAAATAATTTAGTTGAAATTTTGGTAAGAATTTTACAAAGGCAATATACTGAGTGCTAAGAGAGCATTAAATCAGAGGCACCTGTTCTATTCTGGGATCAGAGAAAGCTTCTCTGAAAAAGTGGTATGTAAGCTAAGAGCTGGGGAATAAGTAGGAATTCATAGATGAAGGAGGGAGGGAGCCGACAGAAGGATTCCAGGCAGAAGGAAAAGCACAAGTTAAGGCCCTATGAAAGGTTCTGGAATTCTCTCATGATATTGACAGAAGGTACCCATCCTTAGCAACTACCCTGCAACATTCCAGCACCCCACCAAGGGTCAGGATAAGAGACACCATGATCTGAAGTACTTCTTACCCTGAACATTCTACCATACTTCACCTACTCCCGCCTAAGAAATGCTGCTCAAAGATGACAAATTGAACCGGTTTAAATCCTAACTTGAAATATATACTTATATCTCAGGCAAACTAGTTATAACTTTGCCAAGAAAATTTTAATATGATTTCTACTGTCACAAAAAGCAAACACGTTAGTTTTAGTCAATAATTTGATACGATATTGTCTTAAAAATGCTTCAAACTATCAGTACATCTAAAATACTCATAAATGCCTCAAAATTCTTAATTACTCTCCCCATTATTCATGTTTTTTAATTTACAGTTTACACTGAGTAGGTTTTTAGAGCACACTATCAGAAAAGGATTAAAATTAATTACAATGGGTCGGGGAGGTGGCTCACGCCTGTAATCCTAGCACTCTGGGAGGCAGAGGCGGGAGGGTTCAAGGTTCAAGGTCAGGAGTTGGAAACCAGCTTGAGCAAGAGCGAGACCCCATCTCTATCAAAAAAAATAGAAAGAAATGATCTGGACAACTAAAAAAAAAAAAAAAAAAATATATATATATATATATATATATATAAAAAATTAGCCGGGCATGGTGGCACATGCCTGTAGTACCAGCTGCTCAGGAGGCTGAGGCAGAAGGATTGCTTGAGCCCAGGAGTTTGAGGTTGCTGTGAGCTAGGCTGACGCCATGGCATTCACTCTAGCCAGGGCAACAAAGCGAGACTTTGTCTCAAAAAAAAAAAATTAATTACAATGGCATTCCACTCATTCGAATTGTTCCTTATGTGTTGACTAGCAATATTATTCAATCAGATTTAAAAGCAGTTTTCCCATCAATGAGCATGATTTGACATGATGATTCATGCTTTGCATCCCAAAGTATAGTAAATAGAAAACCTGAAAATTCTGTCACAACGTGAGTGATGTTAGTATTTTTAACCATCTTTAAATTTATATAGCCTCATTCTCCTGATGGAATTTTCCAAGACTTAAGAGAGTAGCAGTGTCTTATAACAAAGAATCTGTCCTAGATGCTGAAAATACAGCCCAACCTCAGCAAGTAAACTAAAGGCAGGCTGATTTCAGATTCCAGAGAACAATGTGAAAACTGCTCTGGCCAAGGTCGCCTGCTGACACTCCTCATCCTCTTCTCTTGGCCTCTCTGCAGCTCTCAGAGTTGTTCTGTCTTATTTGAAACTCTCTTTCCTTGGCTACCACAATACTGACATCCACTGCTCTGCTATTCTCAGTTTCCTTTGCTGGGGCTCATCACCCTCTTTTTGATCTTTAAAACTAGAGTTTATCAGTGCGTTTTCTTCTCATATTACGGTCTCACTAGATAATGCTCTCCCCCTCCCGCATGGACCTGGTTATCAGATACTTACCTTGACAGCTAATATCCAAATTAACATCTCAATAAATGGCATCACCATCTCCTCAGCTGGTAAAGCCCAAATCCCGTAAATCACCTTTGACAACCAACATGTCCTTCACAGCTCTGTGCAGAGAACTTGCAGGGCTGGTTCAATTCCAAGAACTAATGCCTGGCCACTGGTTTTCAAAATTACAAGTTTTACAAAGCTTCTGGTTTATATCACTGTTATACTTCTGAAGCTTGTAGAAAAAGATGAAGCATTCAGACAGAGATGTACTTTCTTTATGCACAGTGAATAAACTTTAAATTAACATTTTAAATGTGGCAATAAGTTAATATTACTTATTGCATGCAAAGTGTTATATAATATATAAATTAATTCCTATATCTTCACTAGCTCTCAAGAAGGGAGGACAGGTCTTTCTTATTATTGTGAAATATCTGCTCTTGGAAACATGATTTTGAAGCTACTGTGTATGTCATTTTAATAGTCCCTCCATTCTGAGTCTTATTTTTAGGCATGGGAATGGTGAGTACTGAAAGTGGTATAATTGTTCCAGATGAGATGGTGAGTCAGTGACAATGTTGGGAGTATGAGTAACCTATTTTTATTCCTCAAATCTAATATTTTAGCAACTGAAATAGGCTTAACAGACATCATGACTTGAATTTCAGGACAGTGGTAATAGGACTAAACCTCCCAATTTGGGGCCACAGTATTCATTTTAGAAAATATCCAAAAAAGGAGAGAGAACATTTTCTTGAGAAATGCAAAGGAATTAAAAATTTTATATGGTTTTGATTATTATGGTCTCTTTGTAAAGCACAAAAATTTCCTTACTCTCCCATGTATTTCTAGAATTCATATTCTGATTCATTGATCTATTTATCTATTTTACAATTAATACCACATCACTTAAAATTCCTGTAGCTGAATGTTTTTATATTCAGGAAGGCAAATCCTTTATTATCCTTATTTTTCAAAATTGCTTCCTAATTCCTAACTTTTAGGGCAAAGCGTCTAGTATTGCCATAGCATATTAAGTATGATATTAATAAACTTTAACTATGTTAAAAATGTTTTCTTAATTGGAAAAGAAGTCAAATTTTATCTAGTATTTGGTCAACCATAAACATGACATTTTCCTTTTTTATGTCATAAGTCACATTTACAGATTTCTCAGTGTTGACCCCCCTTCCATTCCTACAGCTACTTCTCAATTTCCGTCATTGGCCCATCACCCTCTTTTTGATCTTCAGGTTCATCAATGGCCCTGGTACTCTGCTTTCCTCACAGTATCTTCTCAAAAGATAATGCTTTCGTCTACCCCTGTGAATCTGGTTAGCAGAGATATACAGCCTAATGTTTTCCCAATTAATGTCTTAGTAAATGGTATTACCATCTTCCTGGCTGCTGAGGCCTGAATCCCAGAATTGGACTTCTAAACATTTTTTAGGATTTGGGGATCCTTATAAAAACACACTGCTCAGGGGATGGACAGATGTGTGCCAGTCACTGACCTCTTCTTGCTCTATGATCCTTCTCTAAGCACTGAAGCAGACTACTAGAGAGCAGAAACTTTCCAGCACTGTGTCTTCACACCTCTAACAATGCCTAACACACAGAAGGCACTCAATAAATACTGAATGAACAAACTCAGTGAGTTCTCATTATTCTTTGATTTATGTCTACCCACCTGTTCTGTCCACCTGTTGGCTCAACCATCTACTTAGCATTGTGCGTCTCCCATACCCCACCATCCCCTGCCCAACCTAACAAGGGCAGATGGCACGCCTGCCCCTTTAGGACTGCATGAAGCACAGCAACAGTTCAAAGGGGGAGGGGGCCAACAATCCAACTGGAATGTTCACTAGATAAAAATCCTTTAACAAGTATGTACCATCTTTAAGTGCAATTATTTAGATATTACTGAAAGCTGACTCAAAAAGCCTGCTACAAACTTCACCTGGTCCAATCGGAGAAGCCTAAGTGAAGAGGGCTGTATAATATCCACAACAAAATTGGAGGGTGAAGATATAGGCCTGTGAATTAAGTATAAGTATATGAATATGTGAGTAAAGACTTTTCCTTGGCTTGTGTTAGGTGCTCAGCAGTAATTAGCTTTTTGGGTAGTCTGAATCGAATTCCTTCTTCCTTTCATCTAGGTTGTTATGTGGGTGTGTGTGTGGAGGGTTTCTTTTGAAGTCCTCCTTTCTTGTTTTCTAGGGTTCTTACAGATTTTAAATCTTTTTTTTTTTTTCTTAGTTGGTATTTCATTTGGTTTTAAAACCTTTGGCTCAGCCAGGCGCAGTGGCTCACACCTGTAATCCTAGCACTCTGGGAGGCAATGGCGGGCTGATCGTTTGAGCTCAGGAGTTCGAGACCAGCCTGAGCAAGAGCAAGAACCCGTCTCTACTAAAAAATTGCAAAGAAATTAGCTGGACAACTAAAAACATATAGAAAAAATTAGCCGGGCATGGTGGTGCACGCCTGTAGTCCCAGCTACTCGGGAAGCTGAGGCAGTAGGATTGCTTGAGTCCAGGAGTCTGAAGTTGCTGTGAGCTAGGCTGATGCCACAGCACTGTAGGCCAGGCAACAGAGTGAGACTTTCTGTCTAAATAAATAGACAGACAGATAGATAGATAGATAAACAAACAACCTTTGGCTCAGCTGACATGAGAGCCAATGCACAATTAGAGAGCCACTACGCAGTCATTCCCAAATCAGGCTGTGTACTGAAATCACCTAGGGTTCTTGTTAGAAAATATAGGACTTGTTTCTTAGCTCAACCCTAGAGATTCTGATTCATTGATCAAGAGGTTGGACTTGGGAATCTGTGCTTTTAACCAGTGTTTGCAGCTAATATGAGAATCTTCATTTGAGAATCATGGTTTACTTGATTTTTAAAGATGAATATATTTTAATTAACCAAGTACTTACTCTGGACATTTTGCTTAGCTCAATTCCAATTATTCACTAATGTAAGTGCTATAGTGAACATTTTTTTATATTAACCTTTTTATATACCTCTATGTCATTTTTGTAAATGCCTAGACATAGAATCAAAAAGAGAAACTTCTTTAGTTCTTTTGCTCAAATTGCCTTCAAGGAAGGATCCACCACAAACTGCTCCCATGTACAGTACATTCTAGTTTATTTCCTTATTTCTGCCTAGGTATGACAGCATTGTTTTTTAAAATCTTTGCTTTAAAGATCTGAATGAAGAAGTGAGATGACATCTTATTGCTGAGTTATTTTATAACTGCAAAAATACTTATTAATTCATTCAATAAATATTTCTTGAACAGTTACCAGGCCTTGTGAACAATGTGAGCAAAAACAAACATGAGTTCTTGCTCTCGATTATGTATAAAGTATCATTAATCCAAATAACCAAATAAACCTAATAAACGGTACTTATCATCAACACTGTGATGAGTTGTACCATTAGATCTTATAAAGCAGAGATGTAAGGTGTCAGAGAAGGCTTCACTGAGAATTGAAGTTAACAACAAAGATAACAGTATACACTGACATGGCACTTACTATGTTCCAAGCTGTATTCTAAGCACTGACCTTTATGAGGAGGTACTATTATCTACATTTTACAAACGAGAAAACTGAGTCAGAAAGTTTAAGAAACATGTCCATTGCCCCATAGCTAGTAAATAAAGGAGTTTGGATTGAAAGCAAAGTGATCTAACCCAGAGTTGGTGCTACTAACAACAACATTGTGCCACCTCTCGGATAATGTTCCTGAGCCTCTTGCGCACACCAGGCTCAGGGCTCCCTCCTTCGCCCCATCAGAAAGGGGTGATGTACTACACTGTTCCAAAGGAATGACACACAAGCTCTATGCCAACCTGGGGCTCCTAAGGGCGTCAAAGAATATTAAGGATGGCTACCTCCT
This sequence comes from Avahi laniger, assembly GCA_963575035.1. Classification (NCBI taxonomy): domain Eukaryota; kingdom Metazoa; phylum Chordata; class Mammalia; order Primates; family Indriidae; genus Avahi; species Avahi laniger. Next base: position 7,462 of record CAUYSK010105520.1, read on the forward strand.
CCCTCTTGCTTCCAGAGCTGCAGCCAATGCTCCACCCCCCAACCTCCCAGTACCTGACTAAGGTGCTGGATAGGCAAGAAGGGGCATTTCCCCTGTTTTTAAATTAGTAATCGCAAATTCACGTATGTTGATGATTTCTTGGTAATCCCACCTCCGTTTTACAACATATTTGAACATTAAGCATCACTATTTCACAAGGGTGTGAGGAAAAAATCCATCCATCTCTGATTTTTAAACCTCTTATAATGAACTTGCCTGACACAGGCCTGTTTCCCACAAACTGGCAGTCTATTTTTCTATTTATATTTAACACATTAGGCCTGAGAACACTAGGGTGGATTACTTTGAACACAGTGTAAGCCGACTCGGCATTAGAAACGAGAACTGTGAAGGCTTAAAACCAAAGATCCTTAATCCTTTGTCAGTCTGCCAAACTTTCTGAGAGTTTAAAGTATGACAACTTAAAGAAGCACGTTCCAGAGATTTCTATGAGGAATATTTACTCACTTTGGGCCCTGAACAAGTGAGTGAACTAAATTCTCTAACAGATAGTTGAGCAAACACTCACTACTCCCGCAAATAAAGTACAGGGATCTTCACTATCCAGATGCTCATTAACTATGATCCTACAGTCATGAGTCGGTGGAGACAAGCAAAAGTTGTCATACACAAAAATATTCATCAATAAGTTGACCAGTCCCCACTCACACTCCCCCCAGTGTCTGCTTCTGCAAACCCATTTGTCACTCTGATTTTCAGATGCTACAAATACAAAGCAGGATGAATGTAAACTGAAACTACAAACTGCCACAGGTGCAGGATTTGGACAAGTCACTGAAAAATGCTAGAGAACTGCTTTAACCATATGCAAAGCCATTTTAACAAATGAATGTCTGGCAGAGCTAGACCAGATGCAATTAGACCAGGGAGCAATTGTGGAGAATTCTCAAGGATAATACAATAGGTACTTCAAAAGAGAGTGAATTAACGCTCCAAGAACTAAGAGAGGGCCTTGGGAAAAACTGAAGCAGCAAAAGAGTATTTCTGCAAAACATCCCTCTCTTCCTGACTTAGCTGAGGAAAATGTAACTGGTAAAGAATACTGCATTATGTTCTTATGTAATTTTGTCAGAAAAACTATGTCCCCAAAATGAGCACTAAGTCTCTTGTTCATTCTAAGGATTAGTACAGTTTCGATTACATAAATTTTGTTAAATATTAAATTTTAAAAAAAAAACTTTTCACAGGTTTATTTTTGCAAATTAAAGCCTGTGCAGTATCAACATTTAAAAAGAAATAAGATTCTGATACATGCTACAACATGGATGAAACTTAAAGACATTATGCTAATGTAATAAGCCAGATACAAAAAGATAAATACCATATGATTCCACCTATATAAGGTACCTGGGATAGTCAAATTCAAAGAGATAGAAAGGAGAATAGTAGTTATCCAGGGAAGTTATTTTTTAATAGGTACATTAAATTTTCAGTTTGAGGATGATGAAAAAGTTCTGGAGATGGATGATGGTGGTGGTTGCAAAACAATGTGAACGTACTTACCGCTACTGAACTCTACACTTAAAAATTGTTTAAACTGTTAAGTTTTATTTTATAGTTGTATATATTTTACACAATTTTTAAAAACTCATAGTAAAGCAGAAATAAAATGTAACTCCCTTAACTCAAATTAAAAAAAAACAAAAAAAAGTCTGTGTTGTAAACAGTTAATTCAGTAGGCTAGGGTTGCTCAAACCCTGTAACCCTTTCCAGGAAAGGAGAACTGGCCCATGACAGGCTCCTGGGAGATAACCTCTGAGTTCATGGAATGTCTTACCGGATAGGGAGTATTTTTGTATGCCTGTGGTCTTGAGCCACATTATATCAGTTTGGTCACTGAGGAGATGGAGACTGAGTAGTAGCAAAGGTCAGTCTCACAGGTGCTGCATGTTTATATGACTGACAAATACAACTCTGAATATCAAGGCTTAGGTAAGTTTTCCTGATTGGCAATACTTTTTGTCACACATTGTTGCTGGGAGAATTATTCCTGCTGTGACTCCACTAGGTGGGCATACATGGAATATTATACCTGCTTTCTCCTGGACCTCACCCATCTGCCTTTTCCCTTGCAGATTTTAATTGTAATAAACAATAACTGCCAGTATAACAGCTTTCTGAGTTCTGTGAGTTCTTCTGAATGAACCACTGAGCCTGGGGTGATCTTGGAGAGCCCAACACAAAGCCCCAATCAAGTTTCCTATCTATGATAAAACTTTTAGCTCTACTTTAAGTGGGTTCACTTTAAATGCCCTTTCAGTACCAGTTATCCTCAGCTAACAAGGACCTCCTTTACACAGCCTCATCAATGATCCTTAGAAAATGGGTAACCAGGAGTTCAGACTTGCTACAACAGATGTTCTTAGCCACCGTGCTTTACCATGGGTGTCTACTGTGGAACTCAGGGTGGCTTCTAGGTACAATGCACTAGAGTGTATGAACTGTTTACTTGTCAATAGATGTACATTAGTGTGGATTTAGGTTCTGCCTACAGTAGAATCTAAAAAGACTCCCAATAGCCAAGGAGAAGACATCCCAATTTATCAACATGGCTTCTGAGGCCTCTGAGTCTGGGCCCTGCCAGACTTACCTCTCAAGTCTAATTCCTTTCTGTTCAAATGCTGAGCTCCAGCTGCATTAAACTAATTCCAATTTGCCAAACTATGGTATCTCAACTCTAGATTTTTGCAAATGCTGCCATTTTTTGCCTGACTAAAGACCTTTTTACTCAATTTTTACAACTTGGTTTAGAAGGGTTTCTCACTCTCAGAACTATCAACATTCTGAGCCAGATCATTCTTTGTTGTGGAAGACTGTCCTGTGCACTGTAGTATGTTTTGTAGTGTCCCTACCCACTAGATGCCAGTAGTACATACCCACCTCCAAGTTTTGACAACCAAAACTGTCTCTGTTGTCAAATGCTATCGTATCCCATCCCCATTTCGGAACCACAGATTTAGAGTCAATTCGGTAGCTCTCCCCCTCTCCCCACCCAAGGCTTAGTTAAGTGCCTCAATGATTTGTTCCCCTGGGACCATATGTCACCCTACTTAAATGTCCACTCCTACCACAGCGGTAGCTCCTTGAGCATAAGGTTTATGGTTTTTTTTTTTTTTTTTTTTTT
>CAUYSK010105523.1:0-17050 GCA_963575035.1 Avahi laniger
CATGGCATCAGCCTAACTCACAGCAACCTCAAACTCCTGGGCTCAAGCGATCCTCCTGCCTCAGCCTCCCGAGTAGCTGGGACTACAGGGATGCGCCACCATGCCCGGCTAATTTTTTCTATATATTTTTAGTTGTCCAGCTAATTTCTTTTCTATTTTTAGTAGAGACGGGGTCTCCCTCTTGCTCAGGCTGGTCTCGAGCTCCTGAGCTCAAACGATTCGTCTGCCTCAGCCACCCGGAGTGCTAGGATTATAGGCGTGAGCCACCAAGCCCAGCCCTTTAAGATTCTTAAGGATCCATTATCAACAGCCTCTAGGGGTACAGTTGTTCAAAGAGCTTTAAAACTATTCAATCATACTTTGATGGAGATTTTATTTTTCTATCTTTTCATGCAACTTGATGAATCTGGACACATTCTCTATGGCATTCTTCCTGGTTTTGTAACCTGCATCAAAGGAAGAAATGAGATTGGTTTGTTGAGATGTTTTCTTAATGAACCCATGTAGATTTTTAGTGACTTCTCCCATTCTCTGTAAATGCTTACAGATTTCCTGTCCTGAAATACAGCCCTGTTTGCCAGTCTGAAGCTTCCAGAATCCAGTTTGACAAAACATTAGGCAAACGGCTATCCAACTAGTCCTCTGACCCTTCTCATACTCTCTATAGTGTCGTGAAGGTTATTAGCAATGGTTCTCTGAACACATGGTTGTGTTCTTTCAGGGCTATCCTTGAAGACAAAGCATGCTGTGAGAACTCAGTGTGGGTGGGGCCATTGGATAATTTGATTTGTCTGAAAGCATTGGTGTGAGGCTTTTGGGGTAAACTCAAGTTATCCAGGGAAGGGGAATAAGGCACAAGTCAACCTTCTATCTGATCCATGATGTCAGCACAGACCTTTAACTTAAAAAGGGGGGCTGGCTCCTATGAACCACAGTAATTTTAAAATCACAGATCATGACCTTCAAATGGGGATCAGTTTAGATGGTCACAATCAACATGTTTTAATAAAATAGAATATAATAGAGTAGAATAGAAAATATCAAAATATATCACTCAAAACAGTGGTAAGTACTGTTCTATGAAACTTATGTTTTCAGTTTTATGTCTGTGTATGTGAGGAACATACTGGGCAAGCTGTAAATTAGATTGCTTGCAAAGGGTCACAATAAAAAATACTGGCGTGTGGTGGGGGGACAGGCCGTGCTCCTATATCCACGTAGGAAGTGGTTCTAAAGTCTAGAAATTAAATTCTCAAACAGTGACTCTTAGACAGGGGTTTCCCTAATCCTGTGTGGCTAAGAGGTGCTCAGCATCGCTTGCCAGTATTCGGTTTGGACCAGCCAGGAAAAGGAAGGGGATGGTGGAAGGTCTGACTGCTTCCAGAAGCACAAGGCTGGCTGAGCTTAGTGTCTTGTGTGTTCTGCTCCTGGGCTTCTGGCCCTCCCCGTTCCCGGCAGGACCCATATGTAGTCCTGCTTCTCAGGAGGCAGACCCCTGTGCTGTCTGCTCACAGAGGTTGACCAGAAGTGGCACTTGTAACAGTGCTACCTGCAAGGGCTCTTAGGTCCCTGCAGGAAGGGACCCTGCCAAGCTGGGATTCAGATGCCCGCTTTGCCCCCTGACCAGCCGAACTCCATTACCATCGGGCTCGAAGCAGCTCCTCAGGGATGTCAGTTGAGGCAGGAGCCCCCAGGCCCAGAAAAAGGCTGACAGCCACGAACTTAGGAGCCAGATACTGAGATTTTGTTGTTGCTAATTCTTGTTAGGAGAGGAGGAGAAGGAGAAATGAGACCATATTCACATTCGCACAAACACTTGCACAAGGCAGTGTGGTTGCATGGGAGTTTTCCTTTTTACTCCTTTCTTTCTTTCTTCCTTCCTTTCTTTCTTTCCTTTCTTTTTTTCTTTGTTTCTTTTTCTTTTTTTTTTTTTAAAGTTGGTATGTTCTCCAAACCTGAGTATTTATACTTCGGGCATTAACGATTCTGCATTTGAAGACTAAATCCCTTGAATGGTATGCTACCTTCTGCTTTCATTCTTGGGACTAAGCTGGCCGGTGGCATGACTTTCCCTTATAGTGGCCGGCCACACACTGCGCAGACCAGCAGGCTCTCTGCAGTAGGACGTAGGCTTTGAGCCCAACTTCAGCCTCAGCTGCTCTGTGGCAGGGTGGAACCGAAGTGGTTTATGTTAAGAAGTCTAGGGCTGCAGGATGGGAGTGCTTTCTTTAGAAGCTTAACTCCTTTAAAAATAATTTCCACTTTACTATCTATTTAAAGAGGCTTTTTGACTTGTGTTTATGAAATCTCTTCCCACCATTTCATGTGAGTTGGGACATAGCAGCTGGGATGATGTTCTTTTTACCCAAATGGAAAGTTGGGCTGGGCTGGGGCCTGTGGAAAACTTGGAGAAGTTTAGAAGCCAGGCAAGCAGGATTAAAAGAAAAAAAAAAGAAGTCATTCTGAGAGGCAGCCTGGTGTAATGGAAAGAGTGTAAACTTTGGAGTCAGATGACTTAGAGTTGGGTCCTAGCTCTGCTCCTTGGGCATATTGCTGAATTTCTTCCATTTCCTCATTTATAAAACTTGAAAATTACAGGGTTTTGAAGGCTCAGAGAAAAATAAAGCTCTGGCACCTTGCACATGGTAGGCCCTTGGTAAGCACTGATTCCCTCCCGGGACTTTTATCCCTGTTTTCCCAAGACTTTTATTTTTCTTCACTGGCCCTTGGCAGGTCACCCATTTGGGGTTTAGCAGGTACCTGGGGGCCCAGAGAAAAAAAGTTGCTGCAGACTAACTCCAGGTGGACCCTGAGTGACCACTGAATCTGCTTTCTCGATTAGAGCCCACCCAACACAGAGATGCTTTCTGAGCCCTTGCAGGTTTGTGGTTGGTTTGGGTAGTTTAAACTTGAACCCTTCAAGTACAGTGACACGATCGGGAGACATAAACAGAGCATTTGGAAGCAGAGCACAGCTGTTAAGGTGGCATGATGGACTTCTTGGCATTACAGTATTATTATTTATTAGGGAAAGTTGAAATTGCTCAGAGAACAAAGTTTTCCTAACGACATCAGTCTTGGGACTAGCAGTTGCTTTTCATTGTTCCTCCATAAAAATATTTTGCGCCGCTCTATATTGGGCCAAATACACTAGCCAAAATACTGTTTTGCAAATTTCAGGAGGGTAGTGTCTGCTAATTGTACATCCTCCCCTTCCTGCTGTTGATTCAGGCCGGCGCTAAGGCCTCAGGTCCGTGCGTCTGGGGGATTTTCTGGGGCTGATTTTAGAATGCCTGCTTACCGTGCGTGCAGAGCGGTCCCCAGCCGGCTCCACCCCCGGGCTCCTGCTTCTCTCATCTGAAGCCTCGTGACCCAAGGCTGGGAAGAGAATAGAAGATACTGGTCATATCAGCATGTCCAGAGCTCATTTGAGAAAGAGACTATGCATCCATATCCCCAAAGAGAAGAAATAAGTTTCGTGTTTTTAAAAAAATGTGGCAAAATATACATAATGAAATTCACCATTTTAACCATTTTTGAGCGTACCGGCTCAGTGGCTTAAGTACATTCACATTGCTGTGCAACAACCATCGCCACCATCCGTCTCCAGAACTTTTCCGTCTTCCCATGCTGAAACTCGGTTCCATTCAACGATAACTCCTCATTCCCCTCTCCCCAGCCCCTCGTAACCTTCTGCTTTCTGTTCCTGAGAACGTCACTACCGCAGGTACCTCAGATAGGCGGCATCACACAGGATTTGCCCTTGTGCGTCTGCTTATTTCACGTAGCATAATGTGTTCCAGGTTGATCCGTGTTGGAGCATGTGTCAGAATTTCCTTCCCTTTTAAGGCTGAATGATGCTTCCTTCTATGTCTGTGTCACATTTGTTTGCCCAGTCACCCGTCGGCGGACACGTGGGTCACTTCCATCTTTGGCTGTTGTAAGAAGCTAGTTTTGACGTGTGGAGACACAGGCCTGACTTCCCTGCCCGCATGCGAGGCGGGCAGGCTGGGCAGACAGTACTCGGTGTGAGCACGTGGGGTGTGCGCAAATGTGTCTGAGTGTCCGTCTGTCTCAGCTGATGTAAATAGTAGAGGTGTAGAAGTCCTATTTTATATCTGAAGAAACTCTCCCCGCCCACTAGGCTTGTCGAAGCCTCTTGATGAAAGGGTCAGCGAAGGCGAGTGCCCGATAGAGGAGAAGACCGTGGAGTTCACTGCTCTGGCTGCCTGGCCTGCCTCAGCCTCCTGCCCTGAACGGTCTGTTTACTGCAGGGTGCTGCCGTGGGCAGAGGACCAGTCTGGGAGACTGACAGCTCCGGGCTGTGACCAGCCCTGTAATTTCTTGGTTCTGTGACTTGAGCTAAGTCACTTTAACCTCTCTCAGTCTCAGTCTTTGCATTTAAGAAAAATGTTTTGGTGCATATATTACATTTAATTCAGAAGCTGTTGCCTGGTGCTTGGCTTACGATATGTGTTCAAACACCTTCTCCTGGCTGGGCGCCGTGGCTCACGCCTGTAATCCTAGCACTCTGGGAGGCCGAGGCAGGCGGATTGTTTGAAATCACGAGTTTGAGACCAGCCTGAGCAAGAGCGAGACCCCGTCTCTATTAAAATTAGAAAGAAATTAATCAGACAACTAAAAATATATAGAAAAAATTAGCCGGGCATGGTGGCGCATCCCTGTAGTCCCAGTTACTCGGGAGGCTGAGGCAGGAGGATTGCTTGAGCCCAGGAGTTTGAGGTTGCTGTGAGCTAGGCTGACGCCATGACACTCACTCTAGCCTGGGCAACAGAGTGAGACTCTGTCTCAAAAAAAAAAAAAAAAATTAATTAATTAATTAATTAAATAAAATAAACGTTAAAGTCTTTCTGCATTTAGAGTGTTTCTTAAATAGACTAAGATATTTCACTGATTTCACCAAGGAATCTTGTTAAATTGACTAGAAGCAATACCACAAGAAATTATTATACAGATGAATCTGTTATGTCTCATAAGGTAAGTTAGAACAGTGTATTGTATCCACTTAAGACTGCTGAAATCTTTTTTGCATTAAATATAAGAAAAATTATCACTTCCCTTAAACTTATTTGATCCTTCAGCCTGGAAAATAACCCTTTTTTGATCTATGAAAAGGGTAATGTTACCACAAATGCATGTGACAGTACATATTTGCAAGCTGTATTTTAAAGCTATTTTACTAATAATTGGAACATATTAAGTGTGAAACCCACACTGAGGTAATGTTGCATGCTGTAAACAGTTTACGTAGTCATTCTGATTTTTATCACATGGCTTAAATATAAATGAACTGTAATTCTCTCTCTAGAACTATGTACAAATACATACATACATTCACACACACACACAATTGGCTTTCCACTTTACCATTTTGATACCCTCCCCACGGCACAGCATTTCGTACTTCTGTCTCTCTGGCAGGTAATCCACAGCAACCCCTTTTTTCTTTGGTGTGGTTTTCTGATCAGACGGGTCATCTGAAGCAGACTTATTGACGTCTTTTTCTTTAGCCATTATATACTCAAAATATTTTAAGTTACCATTAGCTCTCTGATGTTCAGGATCTATTAGAAGAGAAAGAAAGCATTTCCATGGGTAAGTTTACAGTTGTTTAAGCATCAGAATACAGCAATATAAAAATAGATAACCATATAATTTATCTTCCAAACCAGGTTGCTTTTGTGAAAGGAAGCACTAATAAAAATTATTATACCAAAACAACAGGTGTAAATTAGTACTGCCCCCGTGTAAATAAGGACATACAGTCACCCCATATAAACATCACTCTATAGAAAAACAGTTCTGGAGATGAAAAAAACAGCCATTTATTTCAAGGTAGCAACTAGTGCTCCCACGTTGAGAATTTACTAATCAGTCAAAGGAACTATATTCCATATGATGTCAAATGAATTTTAAATTCTGCTCATTCTACTTATTTTAAGCAATGGAAAAGGTTTTCCTGAGACCGAAAAGTATTCATCACAGGGAAAAAAGGGCATGTGTAGTTCAAAAGCAACCTTTACCACAGATGCATTATAAATGTAGCCTACTTCTGAAGGCTGAATGGATTTCAGTCCCAAATTTCTAGGTAACAAGGAAAAGGAAGCTAAAGATATAATTTTCGAAAAAGCTAGAATCCACTAAATGCCTCCAAATTGCCAGTCATAATTTTTAACTACCTTTTAGTAGGGGAAAGGAGGACTGCACTGCCCATCCAGGAGGAAAAAATCTAAACAACTACACACACAAACGAATAAAAAACGCAGAATGGTATGTAGAAACTTTACTTGTGACAACTGTTTAGGAAATTTAGCCCTATATTGTAAAATATTTCTTGTCCTTTAAAAACTACTCACAGCGTATGTTATGATACACCATACAAGCCTAATCTTGTAAAAGAAAGGGAAAAGTGTGTGTGCGTGGGGAGGGAGAGTGCATACAACAAGGGAAAAAAACGTGTAGGTATCTTTGAGTGATTGGCTTATGGATGACTGTTCTGTATCTTTTTCCATTTTGATCAATTTTCTATAAAGAATACAAAGTATGTTTTAAATCAGGAGGAAAAATCACTGGAAAATACTGAAAGGAAAATAAAGGTTACTTGAACTAATATATCAATTTATGAATTCACCTAACTAAGAAATAACCCATCATCAAGTTCATTTTCAGATGATCAATCCTTTTGGGCTGTTTGACTCTTCTAACATACACATATTTTCCTATTCATAAAAATAATTAATTTTTAAAAGTTTTTAAAGCTTCATTATATAACGATGGCTGCCTGAACTTATTATCGTATAAATTCTGGACTCCATCTCCAGAGATTATGATTTAGTAGGTTCGGGGTAGAGAACAAGGAATTTTCATTTCTAGCAAGTACCCAAGTAATTCTGATGCATATGGTCCTTGGACCATACGTGAAGAAACAGTACCTCTCTATTCAAAGTACTAGTGATAAAATTCTCTCATAAGGTATTACATTTTCTAACATTTGAATATGATAATCAAATATATTTTCAGTCAATTTATTTTAAATCACTTTATTTTTCAATATAAAACGCAATAAACCAAAACATCCTTCAAATGAAACTGATTAACATTTGAAATAAACAAACATTTTTGACAGAGTTAGCTAGGTTAGGTTTTGAAATTCCTGGAGAATACAGAGCAAAGAGAAACACAGCCACTGTTGCAGTACTATTCACTGAGAAAAATCAGTTGCCATTTACTTTGAGAATAAACACGGAGAGGATAAAGTATGTTTGACATATAAGGTTCCTGACTTCTAACAAATAAAAATTATCAAAGGTATAGAATGGAGACATATAGATAATATACTATGTATCTCCCAATATAACTATAGGCTTAAATGAGGCCCAGATAACATACCTAGATCAAGAAGCTTCTTTGTGAGCAAAAGTGCCTTATCCAGGTCTCCCTGCTGGTATACTGCATAGCTCAAATAGTCTAGGACAGAGACTTTATCTATGGTAGAAACCTCGCCTTCATCCAGTTGCCTTAGTGCTTGTTCCATCCACAGTTCTGTATGGTAATAATCTGCTTCTGTATAGGCTACTTTGCCCAACTCAAAGCAGTCCTCAGCCGTTAGAAAAGATTTGTCTTTTACTCCTATTAAAAGAAAATACAGAGAACTTTAGGAATCTTAATATTACTGTACATTTATTTAAGACTATACATCTTTCAAAATGCTATCTCATTTTTATTTGAACCTCACAATAATCTTCTGAGGTAGGAAAAGCAAAAATTACCCTAATTTTATAAAGAAGGCAACAATCTATAAGGTAATGTAACATGACAAGAATTGCACAGCTGGTAAGAGGGGATGTGGGACCTAGAGGGCCCAAGACTTAAATTATCAGTCATCATACCAAAATGAAACATCAATTAAGTTGAAATATGCTATTTTCTAACACAGTAGGAAGCGCCAAATGATATATATCTATCTCACTCCTAACAACAATCTAGGTAAGAGATGAGTGTACAGGAGAGGCCAACCTGTCAACTTGTTTCTTTCTTTCTTTTAAACAGCATTAATGACATATAATCTAAATTCCATAAAGTTCACCCATTTAAAGATTACAATAGTTCTTAGTATATTTACAGAGTTGTGCAACCATGACCACAATCTAATTTTAGAACATTTTCATCATTCCAAAAGAAATTCTGTAACCATTAACAGTCACTACCCATGATCTCCCCCATTCCACCTAAGCCTAGACAACCACTAACCTACTTTCTGTCTCTATAGATTTGCCTGTTCTGGACATTTCATACAAATGGAATCATATAATATGCAGTCTTTTATGACTGACCACTTCCACTCAGCATAATGTTTTCAATATGCATCTGTACTGTAGCACACTTTTTATTGTCTGTTGTATGGACAGACCACATTTTGTTTATTGGTTGATACACATTTGGGTTGTTTCCTTTTTTTTTTTTTTTTTGGCTTTTATGAATAATGCCACGATGAACATTTGTATACAGGTTTTTGTGAGGACATATGTTTTCATTTCTCCAGTACATATGCAGCAGTGGAACTGCTGGGTCCTATGGCAACTCTACGCTTAACATTTTGAGGAACTGCCAAACTTTTCCAAAGTGGCTATAACACTTTACATTCCCACCAGCAGTGTATGAAATTCCAATTTCTCCACATCCTTGTCAATGCTTATTATGATCCTTCTTTTTTATTACAGACAGTCTAGTGGGTATGAAGTGACATTTCATTGTAAGTTTGATTTCCATTTCCCTAAGGACTGATGATGTTGAACATCTTTTCATGTGCTTATTTGTCCATTTGTAGATCTTCTTTGGAAACTTATCAATTCAAATCTTTTGTCTATTTAAAAAATTTGGTTATTTGTTTTTTATTATTGATTTGTTCGAGTTCATTAGATATTTTGGATACAAATCCCTTATCATTCATATGATTTTCAAGTATTTTTTCCCATAATATGGGTTATCTTTTTACTTTCTTGATGGTATATTAATACTTTGAAGCACAAAATTTTAATTTTGAAGGAGTCCAACTTATTAATCTTTTATTGTTTGTGTTCTTGGTGTTAGTATGTCAACAGGCTTCTGAAGTGAAACTTCTATTTTAAGAAAAAGAGGGGGCGGGGGGGCAAGGGCAACATATATAACCTAAACATCTGTACCCCCATAATATGCTGAAATAAAAAAATATATATTTTTTATAAAACAAAAAAAAGAAAAAGAAAAAGAGGTACCTGACAGTTCACATGTGATAAAATATAAATAGAAAACCAAAACACTTGAGAAAATATTTAGCTTCATTAACCACTGAAGAAATATGAAATTAAAACTACCATGAAGAAAAATAGCTTAAAATAATGGTCTGTATTTATTGAGGTCTTACTATATTCCAGGCATTTGTCACTTATTTAACCCTTTAAAAAATTTAGCACTATAAGATAAGAATAAAAACTTTATATCCTATGACTTAATACTATTATTTTTCAATTATTTCCTTGAGATTTAGTACTGGGGGTTGGAGAGAATACCTTCTTGTATAAAAGATTTTTGTGGCTGAACTAAATATTATAGCTAAAAACTGTAATAAGTGCTGGGCACAGTGGCTAATGCCTATAATCCCAGCACTTTGAGAGGCCGAGGCAGGAGGATCACTTGAGTCCGGGAGTTCAAGACCAGCCTGGGCAATAGAGTGAGACCCCCATCTCTAAAACAAAATTTTAAAAAATTAGCCAGGCATGGTGGCATGCACCTGTTGTCCTAGCTACCCAGGAGGCTGAGCTAGGAGAATGGCATTAGCCTGGGAGTTGGAGGTTGCAGTGAGCTGTGATCACACTGCATTCCAGTCTGGGCAACAGAATGAGACCCTGTCTCACAAAAACCAACCAACCAACCAACCAAACAAAAAAACTATAATAAGGTAAAAGCAAGGAAATATACAGGCAGGTATGTCAACACAATGGAATTTTTCATTAAGAAAGATAATTTTAAATGCCATATAGAAAAGCCAGAAAAATTTAGACAGAACTATATCAAAATGTTAAACTGTTACCTTGGTGGGAAGATTACAAGTTGTTTCCTAAACCTTTATACCTTTTTAATCTTTTCAAATATTGTACATTACCCTTATTACTTCTATAAGAACAAAGAAAAACAGGAAAAAAATTATTAGAAAGAAATAAACTTAAAAAGCATAACTCTGAATGATGTGCACAGAAAGACAATAACATTCCATCTTTATGAGATGAATTACTTGGAGATTTTTAAGAATTTGAGCATTTTGTATTGTTTTCAGTTTATACCATGTTAAATAAATAACAGAAAATTATTTCTGGCTCAGAAATTATGGGGGAAAAGCTTCTGATACAAAACAGAAATGCTGGGTAAAATTTAACAATTATCCATTTATTCTATAGCCAAGTTCACAAAAGTTAAATTTCCTGGGGCCAAAACTAAAAAAAGAACTTGAAACCCAGAGAGGTAAGCCAAATATGAAGCTGAATCTACCTGGGAGGCAGTCACCAGAATCAGAAACCTAGAGGTTTGATTTTTCACTACCAAGCAGGGGATAAGAGATACAGCCTCTAGCCCATGCAAAGTAACAAGCTGGTTCTGAGAATCCCACATAAAGTAAACCCATAAAGAATTACAGCTTAAATGAAAGAATGAAGTAGAAAAAAATATGTCAGCTGGCAAAGCCAAACAACAAAAGAATTTATTTTTCTTAGTCTATACTATAAGTAGGAAAAAAAAAAATCCCCTATAGAATTCCATAGGCATGTCCTCAGGGAGCTTTTGATTTCAAATTTACATTGCCTCCATGGTCTGGGAAACTAAAGCCAAAAAATTAACTATAAGTTAAAAAATGGTCCTAGGTTGGTAATATCATAGGGCATCTAGCAGAAGCAACATTTATACTCTGGAAAATGCACCCTTGCCCCAGGCTTTGCAATATTCCCACAGATGATACCAGCCGAAGTACATACAACTCAAAATTACAAAGCGTGTGATAAAATAAGCCACTATGAGCAAAGTCAACAGGTATTAATAAAAACAGTACTAGACATCCCCCAAGATCTTCAGATATTGGAGTTATCAGATTAAGAATACAAAATAACTATGATTAAAATGTTTAATTAAAATTATTCTGGATTCATGACTAGGTAAACACACACACACACACACACAAATTAAAAAATATGAACAATTAAGACACCCTAATGAAGATCAGGTAGCTTTGAGTGGGGGAAAAAATTGAACTTCCAAAAATCATAGATATAATCGATGACCGTAAAAACTCATTAGATGAGGTTAAATTGTAGATTGGACACAACTAAAGAGAAAATAATGAATCTAAAAGAGAAAGTTGAATAAACTATCATGGAATATAAATCATCATGGAAAAAACTACCCAAATGCAGCAGAGAGATAAACATGAAATGCCAGTTAAAAGACAAAGAGGAAAAAAGAAAGTCTAATTATGTCTACCTTTGAGTTCCAGAAGAGAATATGCGAGAGACAGTATTTAAAGAGATAATGCAGTAGAAATTTTTCCAGAATTAAAAACATGAAACTTCAGATTCAGGAAGCACAAAGAATCCAAGGCCAAACAAATAAAGTACATATAAGGGCTTCTAAAGGATGTATTTCAAGGAGGAAAATTCCAGAAGGAAAGTCTGAGGTACAAGAAAGAATGATGAACAAAGAAACTGGTATACATATAAGCCAATCTAAATTAAAGAGAAGTAAACTACCAGATTGGCAAAAATTTCAATGTTTGATATTTTTTGGTGATGCTACGGGGAAACAGGCACTCTCCTTTATCGCTGGTAGAAATGCAAAATGATAACTCCTATGGAGGGTAGTTGGGACAATATTAGCAAAATTATCTATTCATTTACTCTTTAATGCAGTGGCACCACTTCTAGAAAGATATCCCAAAGATCACACTTAGCAAAAATACAAAATAACCTGTGTACAAATAATGCTGTATATAACAGCAATATTTTTTAACAACAAAAGACTGCAAACAAACCAGATGTTCATCAAAAGGGGCCTAGTTAAACTGGAACCTCCACAAAATAAAGTAACGTATCTATAAAAAGAAATGAGGATTTCTATATATGATATGAAGTGATATCTGGGGCATATCAATAAATTAAGGCACAAAAGTACAAAACAATATTTATAGTATGCTACCTTTTGGGTATGTTCAGAGGAAATAGGACTTTATATATTTGCTTTTATTTTCAAAAAACTTGGAAATAGAAAAATTAATAAAATGGTTACATACAGGAAAAAGAAGGGAATAGGTTGAAGAGTACAGGAATGAAAGTGAGATTTCTGTAAATGTACTTTATTAGTACAATTTGGACTGTGAAAGAATATAAAAGTTTTATATAATTAAAAACAATAAATCAAAAGAAAAAAATTCCTAAAAATTGAGGAAAAGATACCGAAATAAATGAAGCTATCTGTTTAACAAGTTGAGGCCATAACCACACAAGGAACTGAATTACTTTACGTGTCTTTAAAACAATATTTTGACTGATCATATCTAGTGTGATATATTCTAAGGATAAAAAGTACAAAAAAATGGCACTCAGTATTCTTAATGTTATTAATAGTCTAGGTACTTATTTTGAAATTATTTTAAGCATATTATAGATAATACAATGAAGTAATTATGCTAATGGTCATTAGGAACCAAGATTTTCAAAACAAGAGAAAAGAGATTTAAGTGTGAATCCTGTAGTCTCAATTTGAATTGGAGTAACAATATGAACTTACATATTTCCTATCTCTGTTCATCGAAAAGACCTGGAATAAATAACAAACTCAATAGCAATAAACACACCTAGAACCTAGCCAGGCTGCTGCTTAAATGCCACTCCCTGTTAAGAGGAATCAAGGCTTGGGCTCACCTGGCACAGTGTCATGTGCCTGCAGCCCCAGCCACTCAGAAGGCTGAGGCAGGAAGATCACATGAGCTCAGGAGTTAAAGGCTGTAGTGCACTATCATCACACCTGTGAAAAGCCAATGGCACTCCAGCCTGAGCTACTTCCTTGCTATCAAAGAATGATATGATCAATTCAAAAAGACAAAAGTGCCTATCTGAAGAAGTTCTCACTGGCCTAAAATGGAATAATATAAGCATCAAAGAAATAATGACATAATGGATTGAAATATAAAATCCATGAATTCATGATACCTCAGATAAAAATCACTGGTCACTACTGAAAGTTGTCAGGATATCAACTCATTACTCTGAAAACTGATAAAGAAGAATAATTATAGATTTATCCTACCTTTCCTGTATAAACTACAGTTCAAGGTAACCAAATGGTTCATGAAGGAACATTCTTATTTATCAATTCCAGCTATTAATACTAAAAGGAATGATGGAATGAGAAAAATCACCAATTTACAACTCCTAACGTTATGGTGGTTCTAGGCAATGAACCACTACAGTTACCAAAGGCTGCCAAAACCATTGATGAAACTCATGGAGAACTTTACATGGAGAGATCAGGCTGTCACCACTTGAACTCCATTCATCAATAAGCATCACAAAAAGTGTGACAGGATATTGGGTGTCAGTTCATGCAATTCAAAAGAAAGTTCATAGTGCCACCTATGGAATTAATTAAAAACTTAATTTGAATCTAATCAAGCCTTAACCTCTAAACAGTTTGCAGAAAACACAGGCACTAGAGGAACAAGTTAACCTCTAAAGAAGAAATGAGCCAATTCCAGAATGTGGGACATTTCACAGAACATATTACCAGGTTTTCTCAACTAATCAATGTCATAAATAGAAAAAAAAAAGGAGAGGGGAATAAAAGATTTAAGAAACATAACCAAAAAATGCAACTGTAAAAGAACATCTTTGAGATCACCAAAGAAACTGAATATTGACTTGGTATTAAGTTATATTAAGGAAATACTGTCAATTTAGTTAGGCGGGATAATAGGAAATGGTTATATTATTTTTAAAAAAAGACCTGATCCATTAGATATATATACATATTGAATTATTTATGGATAAAATGACATGTGATGTCTAGGATTTGTTTTTAAAATACTCCAACCAAAACAACAAGAAGGGGTGGTGAGAATAGATGTTACAAGAATGACAAATGTTAAAAAACTTCTGAAGCTCGGTGATGGATGCATGAGGTTCATTATGTTATTATCTTTATTTTTGTGTGTATGTCATGTTTGACGTTTTCCATAATAAAAGAAGTTTTACAAATAACAAAAAGAAGAAAGTCATGTCCTCCAGGGCTCTTTTTATGCCTTATAAAGAAAATCACATAGTTCCCTTTCCAACACTAACAAAAAAAAATGACAAGTATGTGAAAAAGTAACAACAAATTACATGATAAATTAAATACTAGTTACCTAACAACACTTCCCTTTGAAAATATAGTTCTGAGACTAAATCCATATTATACCAGAAGTCATGCTTCTAAAAGAGTAAAGCGTTTAAAAGAAACTATCAGTCGTAGACTAGACTACATTTTGCTGATAAAACAGATATAATCTTTTACATTTACTTAAGTGTCTGATAATATCACAAAGGAAATTGGTGGAGAAAGAAACAATGGTATTTTCTTTAATAAATTTTGACTGAATACACTTCAAGGAGTCACTAAATTGGCCAGAACTCTCATAGCTTTACATACAAAGCACTCAAGTAGTATCAGGTATTCTGAAGAAACACATTGAGAAAAATGATAGTTTCTCTCTCTTACACATTAAGATTGTCTACTTAAGTTAGTCTCTATAAATACAAGCTTTCATAGTAACAAGCTAGAAGCATATCCACAATTATTAAGTCCTAAGAGAAAGGGAAGGTGGTTCTTTTCATCCTCGAAGGCTATGAAACAAACCATAGTTTAAAATCTTAAAATACAAAAGTCTTTTTTATATTAACATTGTCCTAATGGACTGAAGAGAGAAGCCAAGTGATAGTTATTTTATAGACTGAAGAGTTATCTTACCTGGAAGATTACCCTTTGAGATGGTATCTGTATCCAAATTGTAGGTGTCCTGGAGACGCAACAGAGCTTTGGCTGCCCCAACCTGATCTTCGTCATTAGGGAAGTATTGTCTCTGAATGGTTAGATTAGAGATAAAGCCTTGAAACAGAAAAAGGAAAAGAAGGAAAAAAAAGTAAGTCACCATGGCATGTATAGAAACAGGATATAAAATTTTTTAAAAAAATATGCTAAAACAGCCAGGTGTGGTGGCTCATGCCTATAATCCTAGCACTCTGGGAGGCCAAGGTGGGAGGATTGCTTGAGCTCAGGAGTTCAAGACCAGTTTGAGCAAAAGCGAGACCCTACCTCTACAAAAACTAGAAAGATTAGCTGGGTGTGGCGTCGCATGCCTCTAGTCCCAGCTACTCAGTCAGCTGAGTAAGGCAGGAATATCATTTGAGCCCAGGAGTTTGAGGTTGCAGTGAGTTACAATGATCCCACTACACTCTAAGCCAGGGCCACGGAGTAACACTCTGTCTCCAAAAAAAAAAAAAAAAAGAAAAGAAAAGGCTGTAAAACCTCACAGACTTCTAATACAGAGTCTTTATAAGGATTTTTCCAAATCTATTTTACTATCATTTCCACCATACCACAAAAATTCCACATCTCAACAAGAAAAAATTAAATACATTGAATGAGACTTAATATACCCCTAATTTATTCAAACTTCCCAAACCCTTTCCAATGTTGCTTCAGTAATCTGAGGTCTAATTATATCTGTATTAGTAGGTAAAGACCAACTAACACAATAATTGAGTTCTTAGTTATACAATATAGCAAGAAAACAAAGTGTCTGCATTAAGCTTAAGAAATGAACAGATTTATCAATCTGAAAATGACATACATTGGCAACCAATTATACTTTCAGATAACAGATGATAAGTAAAATCTGTGAATAAAAGAAAGGTTTTCTTTTATGTACCATACATTATATAAATATGTAAATATATAAAATTTGGTAGTATTCTTTGAGAGGAAGGAAGAGATGTTGTCAATTATACATTTAGGATCAACAGCTAGTTTATTAAAATATATTTAGACCTGTTTAATTATCAAATATAGTATTCATCAATCAAGATTTCCTATATATAAAACCTAATCTTAATTTAAAGAGGCTTTATATAAAGTATGGCAAAAATCAAACAAAGCAATTACTGATAAGTATATAATCCTTAAGGAGAATGGATGCTAAATACTCCTTAAGAAATAAACAGAAAAAACCCAAAAAGTGGTTTAAAATTTTAATAATACAGGTGTCATCATGTGCAAATAAAAATTAGACACGAGGCTTCCCTCTCCTCTCATTAACTTATAATCAACTATATGTATTTTGAATAGCAAAAGACCTGGCATTTTTAATTAATTGAAATATATAAATGAACTGGCTTAGGGCTACAGTTCTTATTAAGCATATTTTTTACGTGGGTTTTTTTTCCCCCTTTTTGAAGACAAGGTCTTGCTGTGTTGCTGAGGCTGGAGTGCAGTGCTACTCACAGGCGCGATCCCACTACTGATCAGCAAGGGAGTTTTGACCTGCTCTGTTTCTAACCATATTTTTTTAGTTTTAATACCAACTTTCAGTCACAATCTCCACATAGAATTTTACTGGTAAGTTTTAACATTTTAAGGCAATATATGTAACCTAAACATTTGTAGCCCCATAATATGCTGAAATAAAAAATTTTAAAAAGTTTTAACGTTTTATGGAAGACTCTAATGTTTCTTGTGTCCCAAACAAAATCCAAGAAGTTGCTTAAATACTCTAATAAAAAGAGAAAAAAAAAAATATATGTATGTATACATACATACACACACACACACACACACACACACACACACACACACACACACACACACGCTTCCTTAAAAATGTTCTCAGGGTGTTATATAGTAGAGAAAATATCAAAGGCATTTCCTTCTCATAGTAAAGAAGTATTCACAAGTATTTGCCTTAATTTTTCTTTTC
>CAUYSK010105527.1:0-26848 GCA_963575035.1 Avahi laniger
CTGCCTCAGCCTCCCGAGTAGCTGGGACTACAGACATGCGCTACCATGCCCGGCTAATTTTTTCTATATATTTTTAGTTGTCCAGATAATTTCTTTCTATTTTTTTTAGTAGAGACGGGGTCTCGCTCTTGCTCAGGCTGGTCTCGAACTCCTGAGCTCAAACAATCCACCTGCTTCGGCCTCCCAGAGTGCTAAGGATTACAGGCGTGAGCCACCGCGCCCTGCCTGTACCTGAGTCTTGAAGGACATTCCACCGTTCCACGGGGATGGCAGCTGCAGGATGGTGGGGATGTGGTCAGAGAGCAGATCTGTAAGTACGAGCCGCTGTAGCTGGACGGGGCTCTCGGCCACACGGCAGCAGTGCTGTGTGGAAGGCCAGGCTGACCGACAAAGATGGTTATTTTCGCAGAGGCCTTGTGGCCAGGGGAGACCAGTCCATATTCAGACTGTCTATTGCAATGAGAACTAAGCGCTGCCCATTTCCTGTAGAAGCAGCCCAATGTTATTGCCTGCCACCAGCTGGCACGCCGAACCCCTGGGGTGGTGCTTCAGCCTGTGCTGAGCCTGAGTCCACCTCCCGATGTTGATCCTGGGTCCATCTTGCTGTGCTGAGCCTGGGTCCACCTCCCTGTGCTGGGCCTGGGTCCACCTCCCCTGCTGAGCCTGGGTCCATCTCCCCACATTGAGCCTCACAACAGCCCATCTGAGAGGGGCCCTTGTGATTCCAGACCACATCCCTACAGAGCCAGAGTTTGCCATTAGGATTTTGGTGGTCACTTTGTTGGCAACTTCTGGACGCCGAGCTTGGAGAGCTGAGCAAATCCCGTGCACTTTGGCTGCAGGAGCATCTCTAGCTGAGCGTGCCTGTCCCCTCGGTGGCCCACTCCTCACAAGCCTGGGGCCCCAGACGCTTGGGCAGGTCAAGGGCCCTGACCCTGTGCACAGCGTGTCCTGCTGTGTCCTGGGAGTGTGGTGAGGTTGCTCCTGGAGGGGCAGTGGGAGACTCGGCACACGCTGTCCCCTCTGTGCCCCATGGCCTTAGGGCTAGGCGCCTCAGGGGTGGCACCTGACCTTGATCAGACGTCTCTGCACAGAGGCCGCTTTCCCTGCAGGGCGCCCACTGCCGCTCCAGCACACAGGGCCCGCAGCGAGGGAGGAGGAGCGCTCCTTCAGCCTCGCCCCAGTGCGCATGAAGAGAAGTCCGTGATTTTCCTTGATTCTGGAACATTCTGGGGGAGCTGGGGGAGGGTTGAGTCAGAGAGCGACTGCTCTCGGGGAACAGTGACCAGCCGGGGTGGACGTGGTGACATTTGCTATCCTGGCGGCCTCCTGAGGTCGCTCAGGGCGTCACTTCCCAGTGAGGTGGGACAGGTCTGGGGTGCCTGCCGCAGCCTGGGGGGCTCCACCCCCCTGCCTCTCCCAGCTCCTGGGGCCTTTGACTGGCTTGGTTTGGGCTCTCTCAGTCCGCTGGGCTGGGAGCCCCCAAGGTAAAGGCCTTCTGGGCTCCTCTCTGGGTGCAGGGACAGGGGCCGACCCCGGTGCACTCGGGCCCAGCCTGCCCACTGCCAGAGCCCCCTGGGGCAGGGCACGGGGACCAACACCAGCTCGAGGCTACTCCCTCTGAGCTCCAGCTTGGGCAAGGCTGGCCAGGGGCTCAGGGGTGCACCAGGCACTGAGCGCCGGCCCCGCACGGTGTCCCTCGGTCCTCTCGCCCACCCCGGGCGCCCACCTGCTCCTGGGGGCCCCTCGCTCCCCCTCCCTTGGGATTCAGAGCTCCTTGCAGGAGGCTGGGGGCCCGGGGTGAGGGCAGGGTGGCCGGTCTTCAAAGCCCTGTCCTCCAGCGCTGCCTGGCGGGGGCTCCCCGCTGCCGCAGCCCTCGGCTTTGAAGACGCTGCGCTGACGGCTGCTTCCCCACTCATGGTGCCTTTTTCAAGTTCTGGGCTTCAAAGCCAGCCTGGTGGCTTCTGCGGAGACTCAGCCCCTGCTGACAGATGCCAGGAGGAAGACGCAGCTGGGGGCACGGGAGTGCGGTGTCGGCAGCCGGGCCCCAGAGCAGCGGCGGCCACAGGCCACTGGCGCGGCGAGACTGCATCGGGGGCAGAGCAGGTGCTCGACTGGTGCCTGGTCCCCAGGGAGAGAGCAGAGGCCACTGAACTGTGGCCTCTAGGACACCCCGCCCTGGGCTCGGCGGGACAGCCCCTCTTCCTAGGGGCTCATCCCGGTGGGGAAACTGAGGCTCAGAGAGACCTGCCCACGTTGCACAGTGGGGGACTGGGTGCCCTCCTGGGTCCCTCTCCCCAAACTCTGGTTTGTGGCGACTCACCGGGTGGAGCCCTGGGGCCGGCAAAGCCGCTGTCCCCGCCGGCCCGGCCCGCGGCCTCCTCTTTGTTTCTGCAAAGGCCCCGGCAGCTCTGCACGGCTGAGTGAATCTCGAAATTCTCTTTCCATTAAAAATAAATGCCCCATTTTATCTGCCTGAAATGGCTCTGCTCTCTGACTGTCTTTTCCACGCCACTGTGTGTGGAGAACTATAAAATCATAAAGCAGCGATTAATCCCCTGTATCTGCTTGTACGTAATTTTTATTAAAAATATCCTGTGCTCCAGCGGCCATGTAAATTACAGTGAGGGTGCGCGGTCTCGGCTGAGACGGCCGGGAGGCAGCGCGTGCTGGGCCGGGCCCCGCGGAAGGCGGCAGAGGGGCGCAGGGCCGCTCTGCGTAGCGGAGGCGGGAGAAGCTGGTCCTCCTGGCTCGGGGCTGCTGTCCCCTACCGCACGAGCTCTCTGGCCCCGGGCGGGCACAGGTGTGCGGTGCAGAGGCCTTACCCCCGTGCGGACTCAGCGGTCTTGGGCAGGGACTCCTCTGAGGGCAGTCTGCTCCCTGCAGAGGGGCGCAGGGGTGTGAGGGGAGGGAGGGGTATCTGAGGGGGCAGACCCCGCCCCTCGCACCTCCTGTGGCCCGCCTTCCCCACGGTGCTCCGAGCGGCCCCTCCCCCTCCCCTCCCCTTGCAGGGCCCCCGGGCGCTCAGAGGCGGCTCTGCAGAAGCTTCTCTGACATCATCTGAGCCTGGACTCCGTGGGGCTCACAGTCCAGGCGGAGGAGTCCAGGGCCAGCAGCGGCGCATCATCAAACATCGTGCTGCCGTCCCACTTCCCCGCTGTGCCGGGCTCTCAAACGGGGCTCTCCCTGTTGGCCTTTCCCGCGTGCGGTGCCTTCAGGAGAAGCGGCTGTTTGTCCCGGTCCCTCGCCGTGGGGTTCTGCCCGCGGAGTCGCGGTGCTGCCGGTTTCCCGCCAGCTGCTCCTTACCCCAGGGGCTCAGCTCAGCCCTCACTGGAGGGTGGGGAAGCTTGGTCCCGCCGTTATTTGCCGGTGCTTGAGTTGGGGGAGCCCGAGTGTCCCCCAGCGGAGACCCCTGAGCGCTTTTACATTTTATTTTTGGAAGCATCGTGCACTTGGATTTACGCGTGCGTGTCCCGTCCGTGGCCGTGATCCTCGTGATGCTCCAGCTGTCTCGCCGTCGCCCCTTCTAGGTGCCCCCTGGGTCCTTTCCACAGAACCCTGCTGGTCTTGGGCAGCAGCCTCAGGGGCTGCCGTGACAGAAAGTTCCAGATGCATCTCAGACATTTCCACCCGCATGTGGAGTCGGGCATTTCTCCGGACGTGACTGGAGCCCCCAGTCCGGGAGCTGGAGCGGATGGGTCGTTTTCCTGGTTAAGCAGAGCAAGAGCTCAGGCTCGCGCGGCTTTTACTCGGAATGCCTGTTCCCCGAGACGGCGTGGCCCCCGTCACCCCACAGCACTCGCCTGGCCACCGCCAGCTCCGGCACCGCCGCTCACAGCGCCTCGTCCCTGGGGGCACCTCCACGGTGAAGTCGAGTCGCCGCATCTGCGTCCCCCGTCGCCCCACGGCACGCTGGCGCCACCAGCCCTACTGAGGCCCGTCGTCTCGTTTTGCTTTGGATCTGGGGGCGGCTTGATGGTCCGGCTGTTGTCTACGTGCATTGTTACCGGATCCCAAAGTCAAGTCCGCAAGACCAGCGGCATCCAATGCGCCTCGGGTCCGTTTCCCTCCGTTGCCCTCTGCAGTGCCCGTCACCACGCGGTCCCGCCGTGAGCGCTGGAGCGCTGCGTTTCCGGCCCCCTCTGTTTTCAGTGCTGGTGGCGCGTGACATGCGAGGTTTGTCTGCGCCTCGTCTGCTCCGCCAGACCCGCAGTGTCCTGGCCGCGGGCCGGGGGAGGCCCGAGGGAGATGGCCCTCAGGCTGGGAGTGGCGGGGATGACGATGGCAAAGACCCTCTGTCCACCACTGCCTGCCTCGGCGCCTCCTCGCTGCTCCCTTCGGCAGCTCGAGCTGCTTCCTCTGCTCCAGGCCTGGCGCTCGCTCAAGCCGTGCGCTGCGGCGGCACCGGTGTGAGGGCCTCCTTAGGTTGTGCGTCCGGCGCCTCATGGGGCCCCCAGTCCTGCCCGCACACCCGGGGGCATCGGACCCTCCACGTCCAGACTCCTGAGCCAGCCTGGCGATAGCTGCCTCCGCACCCCTGCCCCGGCTCCCCGGAAAGCTCGTCCTGGCTCTCCCTAAAAATGGGGTGCCACGTCTGACTGCGATTGCGAAGGCTCAACAGCCCAGGTAGGCCCCAGGCGGGTGGAGCAGGTCTGGAGGGTGGGGGTGAGAGGTGTCATTTCCTCCCCTGCCACTCACTCCCCGGGTCTGTCCTGCTGAGTCCCAGGGGGAGGCTGCCCTGGGGGCTGCTGTTTGGGGCCAAGGGTGGGGGACACAGGCGTCGGGCTCCCACCTGCTAAACTGCAGCTTCTTCAGACTTAGCCCAGCCGGGCACAGCCCCCTGCGAAGCCCCTAAGGCCCTGCGCCTGCTCATCCAAGACACACAGGGACATAAAAACCGATTCCCTGCGGAAACAGCCTTAATCGACGTTTCACTTTTATGAACAGTTTTATTGCAAAGTAGATTTCCTGCAGCCAATCCCATCCAATGCGCTGGAAGGCGGCGCTGCGCTGTCCTGGCTGTCAGTGGGGCCTGAGAGTCGGCGAGGACTGGCTGCCGCGGGGGCTGTGGCCCCCACCTCCCCCTGCTGGGGCTCACGGGTCCCCCAGTCCTCCCAGGCTCTGACCCACTGGGCCCGCCCCAGGCTGGTCCTCGCAGTGGCAGGCCTTGTGACACCTGCTGGGACAGGTTGAGGGGCCCGGGGTGGTGCTGGGGGGTTCTGCTGGGGGGAGGGGACAGGCAGAGCAACGTCTCTCACAGCTGCGTTCCTGGGCCCCCAGCACCCCTCGGTTCGCATCTCAGTTTCAGTGCTCCTCTGCCCACGGCTGCAAGCCCCTCGAGGTGGGGGTGTGGGTGGGTGTAGACCAGGGGGTCTCACTACAGCGCCTGGCTGCCAGCGGCAGCGAGCTGACCTGCCTGGGGGCCTGGGGGGCAGATGCGGGGTCAGCTGCTATGGAATGGGGTGGGGGTTTTGGCCTCAGGGAGGAAGGGGGCTGCAGGTCCGGCTTGGATGGGCGATGGGTCCATTGCGGGGGTGAGCCCTGCTGGCAGAGCGGCTGCAGTGGGGGTGTCCTCCGGGCTGGGCCAGGCCTGGATGACCTCAGAGGCTCCCACCAGCCTGAGCATCCTTGAGGTGTGGTTCAGGAGTCCTTGCCTGGAGCGTCTGCTATGTGGCTTCAAAGACCCTGTTGAGGGTCTTTGAAGAGTCCCTAAAGAGCCCTGGGTGTGAGCAGGAAAGGGGCAGGCCACCTGCCAGCCCTTCCCAGCTACTCTGCACAGCTGTCTGGAAGATCCTTCCTTCTGTTCCTGCTGTGGAATGGACCTTCCTGAGAGCCGGGACTCCCTCTGGTGGGAAGAGCCTAGCACCGTGGGGCTGGGGGGCTGTCACTTTGACCCTGTTTGGGAAACTGAGCTGCAGCCTGGAGGGCAGCCCCCTGCTCCCTGCCCCCCACACCTGCCACTGCAGTGGGGAGCTGGCCTGGGAGACGGTGGTAGCCCCAGGGCCAGGGCTGCGTCCTGGTAACAAGGACAGAGACAGGAAAAGGCCCAGGAGGGCGCACGGCCTCCCCCAGTCCTGGGGCCCATAGGAGGCCCAGGCCCAGGGCGCTGGACAGAGGCCTGGCCCTTTGCGCGGGTGTCGGAGGGAAGCGGCCCGCCCTCCCCTCCCCCACGCAGGCTGCCCTCTGACTCCCATCCACTCCCCTCCCTTCCCGGCCAATCTCCCAGGTGCCCGGTACCGGGGACTGTGTTCGGGTGCCGTGTGACTCTGACCGCACAGGGAGCAGTTTCACAGGAGTGTGGACGGCGTGTGCGGCTGCCCGGATCCCGGGCAAAGCTGCCGTGAATCAGTACCTGACGGTCACTCCAGGGGACAATCCAGGGACGGTCATTCCAGGGGACAATCGAAGCTAATCGAGGGCAGCTGGGGAAAGAGAGGGG
This sequence comes from Avahi laniger, assembly GCA_963575035.1. Lineage (NCBI taxonomy): Eukaryota > Metazoa > Chordata > Mammalia > Primates > Indriidae > Avahi > Avahi laniger. The sequence goes on from CAUYSK010105527.1 coordinate 6,440, forward strand.
CTGGCACTGTCGAGGGGGCCGGCGTGGAGCATTCTGTGTGCATCGGACAGTCGGCGCAGGGTTGCGACAGCAGCCTAAGCCCCGATCCAGCGCAACATGGAGCTTTACCCCGGGTGTCGCTTCGCAAGATAAAGACCCGCGCAAACCTTTCCCCATCTTCTCTCTCACATGCCGATCTCAGCTTGCGTTAGTCAGGGAGGCCGGACCATGGCGCGGTAACAAGCGGTCCTGAGCTCACAGAGCCTTGGAGGGCCTCAGGGCTGCTGTCCCCACTCGACGTGTTCCCGAGTTCGTAGGACGAGGAACAGACAGGCGGAGAGTCGAACTCTGGCGCTGGAATGTGGCCTCCCAGGATTGACGCATCACTTCTGCGCCCATTTCATCACCCAAACCAAGTCCAAGGCCAGGCCTGACCCATGGGACGCAGGACCCAGGCAGGGTTAGTAGCGAGTCCACTCACACTTCCTACAGGTGGGCTTATCTGGTTCTGTTGTTGGTAACAATCATTCTTGGATGCATTTTTAAGGAATGTATTTGACTTTGTGCTACATAAAACCCAACTTAATAAGGTTTCACCAAGTGGGTTTTATATTTCCTAGGTAACAAAAGTCTGAAGAAAAGCAGCAGCGCAAACCTGATGTGAGCTGTCCTTGGTGCTCCAGGGTCTCCCGTGTTTCTGGTCAGTCGTCCTTAATGTAGCTTTTGTCCTTCTGCTTATCGCCTCATGGCCACAAGAGGGCTGCTCCACCTCCAGCACCACATCTGTGTTCCAGGAAGGAAGAAGGGGCAGGACAGAGGACTTAAGAGTGAAAGAGGGAAAAAAGTCTGACATGTGTGTTTTCTCCCTTCTGTGGTACTTTCTGGGATGCCCACCAAATACTTCTGCCCACGTTACGTTGGCCCAGAGCTGTGCTGCATGGCGGGTCTAGCTGCAAGGGAACACGAGGAACGTTTGTGTGTAGGAAGGCGCGTTGCTGCTCAGAGCAGAAGCACCACGGGCTGTGGGTCGTGACATCAGAGCGGATAGTGGGAAGGTGACCCCAGGGTCCTGTCGTGTCATTATCACGTTTATTTTTAAGGGGAGGAAGCGCCTCTCCTTTCTTTCAATTCACTTTTTTTTTGAGACGGTCTTGCTCTGCTGCCCGGGCTAGAGTGCCATGGCGTCAGCCTAGCTCACGGCAGCCTCAAACTCCTGGGCTCAAGTGATCCTCCTGCCTCAGCCTCCCAGAGTGTGGGACTACAGGTGTGAGCCACCGCGCCCGGCCTTACTTCACTTCTTTTTGTTAAAGAGCTTGGCCCCTTCCCCGCCGACCGCGATCACAGCTGCACCTTGGGTACCTGCTGATTGGAAACATTGTACGCGACGGTCCCCTCATGTTCTCATGGGGCGCTGCGTGTGCATTTGTAAATGTTGGACACGTAACCCAGTCTGCAGGATGCGCTGGATGCGCCTTGGCCTCGTGGGTCCTTTTCAAGGGATCTGTTGTCTTTGGGGTCCCATTGTCCTTGTTCCCCTTGCTTTTGGGGACTATGAGGCAGAATTTCAGTCTTGACAGGTGTTGGCCTTTGCCTTTGCCCAGTGTGTCTTTGGGGCTGAGGGGAGAGGCTGGCACCAGGATCACGCCGTGGGGAGCAGGGTGCGGTGCGGGCGGGGGTGCTACGTGGGTGGGGGGCTGTGTGGGTGCAGGGGGCTATGCAGGTAGGGGGGCTGTGCGGGCAGGCACTGGTCCCGCCCACGGCCTGTCTGTAATTAACACCAACGCAGGATGCTGGGTCTGCGGCTGATTAGTTTTTTATTAAAATAATGACGCCTTCCAGGCAGTCGGGGGATTGCATGAGACTCAGCAGTTTTCTCTGCTTATTTATGGTGACCAGGCGCAGTGGACGGCCTCATTACCATCTGTAAATGCCCAGGGCCGCGTCCTTGGCGGTGAAATACTGCCTCCCGATGGGGGCGTGGCCGCCGGCTCCGGAGGCCATAAACCCCCTGGAAGTGATCACCGCGCGCCTCACAGGGGCGTTGGACCATCTCCTTTGGTGCCGTTTGGCCTGGACGATGCCCCCGTGCAGCCAGGCCCCTCGCCCGCCAGACGCAGGCCCCCACTGGGCTTCTCCAGCCCCCAAGGGGGCTCAGGTGGGCTCGGATGAGACCAGGCTCCTCCCCGTGGACTCCGCTCGCTGCCTCCCTTCTGCCTGCTGCAGCCACCTCCTGGGCCAGGACTCGTGCTCCGCGGGGCCCTGACGCTGAGACATCTGGGGAGTCGGGATGGGGCCAGGGCTGGTGCCGGGTCCCTCTCCCCTGCGGAGGACGAGGCAGCCGGACCACCTCGTCATATGGTGTCCTGTTGTTGGGTGTCCACAGCCCCCTGGCCCGACATCAGCCAGGAGCCGTTTCCCAAGTGAGGACGTCACCTGCTGCAGGTCCTCTGCCAGAGCTCCCCCTGGAGCTGCCTGCACGGAACTCCCTTCTGTGCGACCCTTCGGGCATCGGTGATGCCCTCCGTCATCAGGGGTCGGCGCACGGGCCTGACCTTGCTTTGTCCCTACTCTCTTGCCAGCCCAGGGAATGGCGGAGCGCCCACTCCGCTGCGGAGCCCTTCTCTCCGCACCCAAAGCCCTGCCGAGACCCTCGCCTCCTTCCTCACGGTTGGGGTGCAAGCTGGGCGGGGTGTCTCGTCTTTTGGGGGGTTGTCCTGACAAGTCCTGGCCACTGGCCCTGACACACAGCTCTGACAGGAGGCCACGCTACGTGGTGGCGCTCGTCCCCCACCTCCGGCAGCCCAGATGTCCCGTGCCCCGTGCTGGTCCTGTGGTGTGAGGTCCCCTGGGCATGGCCCCTGTGTGGCCCAGGAGATCGTGAGGTGACCACTGCTTCCGTGGACCAGACCGTGGCACAGAGGGCGCTAACAGGAGCCTGGGAGGAGGTGGTGGAGACACATCAGCATCCAGCCCCGGGATCCCAGGAATCCTGTGTTTCTGGAACGGAGGGGAAACCGCTCCGTGCTGGCTGCCAGGTGCCCGGCGCAGTCCCCCGTGAGGACCCCACATCTGGAACAGCAGCTGCCGCTGGATCCGCTCCGGGTTACATTCATGACAACTGCGTCAGAAGCAGCTTGGGAGCGTCAGCGAGAACCGGAGCGTTTCCGAGCCTCTGGGGTGGCACCAGCTTGTTCGTTCCTCCGGGAATGTGGGGAGTGTCGGGCTTTGGCTGCTGGCCTCCAGCGTGCTCCTCCTTAGCCTGGGGTCGGGGCCAGTGCGGGGACCCCAACTACACCCTCAGGACCCAGGGAAGAAGGGTGGGCGCCCTCTGGATGCGCCAAGGTGGTGGAGGTCAGAACTCACCCGTGCTCCGGTCCCCACACCTTCCCGGACCTGGGGCCCATGGTGACCTTCAGGGCCCCTCCGCTTCCCATGGGCCCTTGCCTTCCGGTGGCTGCCTTGCCTTGTGCCAGACACGCTCTGAGGCTGCGCGTCCCGACGCTGACGTCATAAGGTGCCGACCGGAAGGAGTCCACCTGGAGGGTGGTTCTGGCACCAGGTCCTGAGAGCTGGGCACCTGCCGTGTGGCTCTGGCAGCTTCTGGGCTTTGGTCTGCGCTTTGAGCCGGAGTTTGGGGATTCGACCTGCGTGTTCTCTGCTGCTCCAAGTTCTGACAGCAGCAGCCGCCCACGTCCGAATCCCCCGCTCTGCACCCCTGCGCGGAGAGCCGCGGGCCCCTCCAGGCTGTCCCGGGGAATCAGCTGCATTAGCGCCGCACACCTGGGTGAGAATATTCCCCTTTTGAATGTCAGTGAGGCCTCATTAAGCGCAGGCCCTGCGACCAGGCCAGGCCTCACCCCGCACCGTTCCTGCGGCAGCTTGTAACCCTCGCCCCGCTCCTGGGACCGGCATCCGAGTCACTCACGCGTCCTGGCTGCGAGGAACAGCATCCAGCTGGGGGTCATCCCGGCGGAAAAAGGAGTTTATTGGCCAGGTATCAGGTGGCTCAGAGAATTGATGGGGAGTCTGGGGAGCCAGGCTCGGAAAATGGGCAGAACCTAGAAGTCCGGGTGATAAAAAGGACACTTCCCCAGTCTGGCCGGAGGACGGAGCCGTGAGGGGGCAGCCCCCGCAGATGCTCGTTTCATGTCACAACTTTCTTCCTCTTTCTGCCGCTCACCCAGCTCCCGGGGCGGGGAGTCCTCCCCAGCAGGTCAGAGGGCGCGGGCGGCTGGCAGACGGCCACGGCCGCCTCGGAGTCCTCCCTGCAAGGACGAGGCGCCTGTCGAACATTTCACATTATCCCTCCAGGACATTCGGTGGCTCCCCGTGTCTTGCGAATCCTACCCCAGCTTGGCGTGCAAGCGCGTTCGTGGGCCCAGCACAGCGTCCAACCTCCCCTCCCACGGAGCCCTGCTGAGACTTTGTCCCCAAGGAGTCTCGCACAGAACCTCCTTCCCATTTTAGGTGCTTGTCCTGATTGTCCCCGAGAACACGGGAAACAGTGTCTCTCAGTGCCACATAATGTGCTGTCCAGCCAGGACCGTCGAGAGCAGGAGAGGTGCTCCTGACATCGCGCAGGGACCCTGGGCAGAGCTGGACTGTCCCGGTGTGTTGGGACAGAGGGTGGCCTCCTCGCCCACCCGGTGGTGGGCGGGATTGAACTTGCCAGCCTGGTTCTTGGGAGGAAGGATGCCCGGTTTCTCCAGGTGCCGTGGACAGAGGGCAAGGTGGCAGCGCCTCCCGCTCGCCCTCGGGTCTCCCTCTCGTGACTCGAAGATGAGTGTCGCTGGCGACAGACTCCATGTGCAAGATCCTCAAGGGTGCCAGGTGCCCCGGGAGCCTCTCCCCACCCCCCTTCTTGTCGGAAGGCCCCCGGGGTGCAGGTGGGCTCAGGGTTGTCCGCGCACGCAGGACACCAGCAGGCTCTGCCTTGGGCGCTGCCCTTCTCCCGGAACCCCCGCCTGCACGGCATCCCGGTCCTCAGGGACCCCCACCCCAGTGCATTCCCTGAGGGTGGCAGGGCCCCCTGGCACCTACTTCCAGCTGACATCCCAGGCATCCTCATGGCCGGCGCAGGGGCCCGTCCAGGGCAAGGGGCCCAGGGCCTGGCGTCGGGCTCCTTAGCCGAACAGACCTGTTCTCACTGCCCACGGGGCTCGGAGCCCTGGGAAGGCCCCAGCTGGCTCTGTCCCTGCAGGGCCCGGGGACTGCCTGCAGGTGGAGGGCTTGGGTGCTGAGAACACTGCCCCCAGGCTGTCTCCTGTCTGGGGCAGGAAGCCCCGAGGTGGAGAAGGGTAGGGGGCGGCGATGGGGTGGGGTCACAGGTTGGGGCCGGAGGGCGGCCCAGAGAGGCTTGGGCCGGTGCGGGCTGCCAGGCTGGGTCCTGCGTTTCACTTGGAGCCTCCGTCCGGCTGGAAGATCTCGCCTCCCCGGTCTCTGGCAGACAGGGCGGCCCTGAAGTGAGCTTTGCCCGGTGGGCTGGGACCAGAGTGACGCTTTGGCAGTCGGGGGCCGCCTTCCCTCTCCTCTTGCGGGCGGGTCTCCCAGAAGCTGAGCTCAGGCAGGGATGAGGAGCCAGTCTCCGGAGGGGACCCGAGCAGCAAGGAGGGTCGCTGCGGACAGGCGTCAGGGTCAGAGTAGAGCTGCCCGCGTGACCCTGCCTGGCGCGGGTGCCAGGGAGGCTCTGCCCTGCCCCTCCTGCGTGTTCATTGTGGCGGTGGGGACGGAGCCACTGTGGACCACGGACGGACGGATCTACTGCGAAAGGCCGTCCTGGCGCCCTCCTACCCCTCCTTGTTTGTTTTGGGTCTGTGTTGCAGCTGCCTACTTTGCATTTTGTCTCCGCCTGCCCGGCCACAGCTGGACGTTCTCAGAGCCGCGTCGCGGCCTTGGTTGAGGGTTCTGTCACAGATGGAGAATTCGCTGAGAAAGTCAGGGCTGAAATTGTAACCTGCTCAGGCTGCCACCGGAGACACATCCCCAACTGTTCCCTCTCGTTTATCCCCTCGGCGTCTGCGACAGCCCCGGGGAGGGTCCCGCTCCAGCTGGGAGGCAGGGCCTGCAGGCGCGCTCCTCACAGCACCCAGCGAGGTGTGCGCCAGCCTGCGCGGCAGCGACGAGTCAGAATACATTAGCATGCTAACGACTAACGACCGCGTGGAGCCATCTGGAGCGGGGCAGGTTGTCACCGGGAGAGCCAAGTCGGCTCCAGCCCACACTTAACGTTTCAGACCGTCCCTCCCGCCTCCACATCCTGGGAGGGGGTTTGGCGCCCGCCAGCAGGGACGCTGCCCGGTGCGGGGGCTGCTGTGCCCTACACAGGGACCGCTGCCCTGTGTCCCCACCTCCCCGTTGGCTGTCAGTGCAGCCAGGAAGGGGCAGGGGCAGAGACTGCTTCTGGTCTACACGGCCTCTTTGTCAAGGGGCGTCATTCAGCAGGCTGTGGTGGGGCCTCTGCCTCCTCCAGGCCGCTTGAGGGGAGGGTGGTGCCCTGTGGGGGAGGGCAGGGGTCTGAGCTGCCAGAGCCAGGTGCTCACAGAGGGACAGGCGGACACACACTCACACCCCCCCAACTCGGGCCGGGTGCCTTTAGCTCGACTGGCACCGGGCAGGGCTCAGAGCCCGAGGAGCAGCGCTGGTCGCACTTGGGGCGCAGCAGGTACTCAGGAGTCTGCGTTTTAAATATCTGGCTCGCACTTGGAGTCAGCATGCGAGATAAACCCGTTTTCGATCCTGACTCCACACTCCCTTTGTGATCTTGGCCAAGTCCCTCAGCCTCTCCCTGCCTCGGTTTCCCCGTTTGACTAGGGGTGATGGCGGCGGACGTGAGCCTCCCAGAGCCGGGACAGCTCGAGGTGGGGGTGGGCGCACGTGGTTCTTGGGCTGGAGCAGGCCCGGTGCGGACTCTCCGCGGGACGGGCTGGAGTTCGCCGTGTCCATGTTCAGGAAGGACTCGTGAGCGGCTGCGGGACTGGCTGGGAACCACGAGGGGAGGAGGCAGGAACGGGGAGCGGCGTGGGCTCCGCGTAAGAGGGCGCAGTGGCAGGAGCTACTCCGGCTGGTGGGGAAGGACGTTCAGCCTCCCGCCTCAGGTACCCACGTGAGGGGCCGGTCGCCTTTCTGAGCTGCAAACTCGCTCCACGTCCCAGAGCGCAGCAGAGCCGGCTCGGGGGAGCGTTTGGGCAAAGAAGGAAGAAGGTCGCCACCCCACCAGGGTTTCTGCAGACTCAGGAGGGTGAGGCGGGGGCGAGGTGGCTCCTGCTGGGGCTGGGGGCCTTGGCCAGAGTGAGCTCAGGGCGTCACCCCCGGGATTCGCAGAACGCTGAGAGGCACCGGCTGGCTTCTCACGGGACGCGGCCGGGGCCTTAGCTAACAAAACCGCACAGGGCGTGGGGCCCAGTGGTGTCTGGCTTCGTTCTCAGCAGGGCCGCCTGACATTCTTACTACGCCGCAACTGCAGACAAGGGCGTCTGTTCTTTTGCTTTTCTTTTTTTCTTTTTGAGAGAGTCTCACTCTATTGCCTCGGCTGGAGTGCAGTGGTGTCATGATAGCTCATTGTAGCCTCAAACTCCTGGGCTCAGGCGATCCTCCTGCCTCAGCCTCCTGAGTAGCTGAGACTACAGGCACCCACCATGCCCAGCTAATTTTTTCTATTTTTAGTGCAGACCGGGACTCACTCTTGCTCAGGCTGGTCTCGAGCTCTTGAGCTCAAGTGATCCTCCTGCCTCGGCCTCCCACAGTGTTAAGATTACAGGCGTGAGCCACTGCACCTGGCGGAGGGGAATCTTCCATACGGGCATTTATTCCGATGAGAAAGCATTCGAGTTGCAGAACACGCTGATCCCCTCCTAGGCAAACCTGCAGGTCTGGCTCTGTGGGTTGGGGAGCTGCAGAAAGGCGGGCACCAACCCCTCCCAGGGCGACCTCAGATGGGAGACCTGGGAGGCAGAAGAGCCTCCTCTGGGCTGGGTTTGCCCCTGGGAGGAGGAATGTTCTCACGCTGTTGCTCCTAAGGCCAAAGACGGAGGCTCTGCCTCTCCTGAAGCCCAGCGAGGAGCTGGGGGTGCTGAGCTCCCCACCAGCCAGCAGGGTGTGCCCCGACAGTCTGTGCTGGGGGATGTCACTTTTCTCCCACTTGGAAGCAACCTCACTATTCAAAGTCGAGAAGTGACAGAATTAGACAAATGTGATTTACACTGAGCCGTGGAGCCTGTTGTATTTCTTGCAGTTTTTGCTTTATAGGTTTGGACGGTGAGTTATTCGCCGTGCCCTGGTCAGGCCCTGAACTGCTCCCTGGGACAGGGGCCCGCCGTGTCCCCGCCAGTGCCCTGGCTTTGTCTGACACGAATGTTACCGTCCCTCTTTTCACTGTCCACGCCCGCCTAGCATGTGTTTACTCTTTTCTCATCAGTGTTCAAGGCTTCTGCCGTGGGTGCGCCCAGTGCGAAGAAGGGAGCACACTCGGGTTGTTTTCTTTAAATAGAATGTTTGTTGTCGGGACAGACGTGCTGCTGCTACGTCTGCTGTTTATGCTGTTTCTGTTTCCTTTCCCTCTTTGGCTGTGCGAGCTGTTTTCTTTGCTGTTTGTTTTTTCTCCAGTGTTTGGAGGGTCTGGTTCTCATTTGTATTCTCTTGGTGGTGAACTCTAAGTTTCAAATGGATTCTTAAAACAGCTTTATTGGGGCATAATTGACATGCAATTCACTACACATGTTTAAAATGGACACTTTGACACGCGTGACCTGTGTGCGTTGTGTGGCGTCCCGCAATGAGACGAGCAGCCCCCGCCCCCCCCAGAGCCTCGCTGCATCCCTTGGAATCCGGCTCCCGGATGCCGTGAGGGCAGCGGGGACCCTGTTGCCTGTTGGAGCCCCCGCCAGGCTGCAGGCACCACCCTCCGCCTGGCCCCCTGTGAGAAGCCGGCGGAGCACAGGCCGCCCCGCCCATGTGGCGTCTCTCGCGTTAGCTGTGCCGGAGGCGCCCGGGTGGCCTCTGGAGCCTGCGTATGTTTTCTGGGGAACTCGGCTGTTCTGAACCAACAGCTTGAAGCTGTTTGCGTGTTTTTGTTGCTCTCGCTGGTGCACATCCTGCGTTCTGTTCTGGGAACAGCTCCCCTCCCCACCAAATCCAGCCCGCGGGTTGCCAACAAAGCAGGCACCCTATGGGGCTTGCCTGGGCGGGGCTTGGTGGAAGTTGGGGGCGGGGCTTGGTGGAAGATGGGGTGGGGCTTGGTGGAAGACAGGGGTGGGGCTTGATGGAAGAGAGGGGCGGGGCTTGGTGGAAGACAGGGGCGGGGCTTAGTGGAAGACCGGGAATTCTAGCCCTGCTGTCTGCCGGCCTTCACCTTGCCAAGTCCTGGGACTCTCAGAACCAAAAGCCTCCTCTAGGAATGACAGTGGGGAGGCAGGAGATGGTGTCCAAGTCTCCCAGTCACTTGGGGAAGCACAGGCAGGTGCCAGTAGCCCCTTCTCACAGATGCTGAGGCCTCCTGAAGCATGTGGCCACTTTCTCTAGAAGCACCTTCCCCGTCTCTGCCCACCAGGGGGCTGCGCTCCTGCGGCCAGTTGAGCCACAAGGGAACCCAGGCCTGTGGAACCTCGCCCAGGGGGCACATTTGTCCTCTCTCAGAGCATGTGGCAGCCTGGACAGTCACTGGGACGAACTGGGCCAGGGGCACGGGGCAGGTGACCCACAGCAGGCTGGCTGCAGCATGGGGTCCAGACGCAGAGGGAGCCGGCACCCGGTGAGGAGCGGTTCTGGTTCGAGGGGTTCAGGTGGGGTGGGAGACAGGACGCCTGTCCTCTTCGCTCGGGGCTCGTCGTGAACGTTCAGCGACTGCAGGGCCTTTTCCTACTTCAGCGCCGCTCAGACACTGTTCTGGAAGACACGCAGGCAGCAGCAGAGGGACAGGCCAGCCCACGAGTGACCTGTCCCCAGGTCAGATGCCAACTCTGGCTGCTGTACAGGACCTCAGGGAGCAGGGTGGGGGCAGAGAGGGAGGGAGGGGGAGAGGGAGGACGGATCAGTGCCGGGTGCGCTGCCCGCAGAGCCTCCCTGCCCGGTGAAGGTGGTCCCTCATGTTATTGGCGCAGGTTGCCCCCCACCTCTCTGCAGAGCTGCCCTTGAACAGCCCCTGATTCACCCGCCACCTGGGGCGGCCCTGAGGGGGCCCTGACGCTGCCTGGCAAGCTCTCACTGCCCAGCTGCAGGCCCCAGACTCTGCAAGCTCCCAGTAGGAGTGAGACACACAACCTGCAAAACCCTCTGCTGACGGGCGGAAAACAAAAGACAAGGAGGAAACCTTTAGAGTAGCTGAAGAGACAGGCCATCTTCCGAGAGCAGCTAACAGCTCGCGGCTGGCTTCTCAACAGCGACAAGGGGACCCAGAGGACAATGGGACGATTCGTTTACAGGCTGAAGGAAATGGCTCCGAGTGCTGAGCCCCACCCGGGGGAAATGCCTGCCACTTCCGTGGGGACACCCGCCAGCCATGCCCAGCTACAGCCCGCTCAGCGGGGCTTCCCTGCAGCACCCGTGCACCCGTCAGGGCACCTGGCAGGATGGGTGCTCAGCGGGGCCCTCAGAGCCCGGAGGGCCATGTCCGTGTGCCGTAGGGGACGCGTGGGTGGCAGCGCCTTACAGCGGAGAGTGAGCGCTGCTCCTGTGGTGTGGAACTGTCGTGGCATCTGGTGTGAACCAGCACTTTCCATCCAGTTGGTCCCTGCAGGTGACTGGTCGTACCCACACCAGAGAACGCAACGTATCTTTATTTTAAAAAAATCAATAAACCATTTGCGGGGCTGTCACCAGCAACTGCACGACTGAGTTAACCTGTGGTCTGCCGTGAGGGTGACCTTTTGTCACTTAACCACAGGTGGTGATGGGCAACATCTGGGCACCTGCCAGGCAGCTCCCCTGGGCAGGGTTCCTTTATGGGTTTTCCAGGTGACTCAGGAATCTCAGGGACCCTGGGTGTCAGTGTGAACAGGGTCCGGGCCGGGGAGCCACAGGGGGCCGTGGTGCTCCCTGGATCTGAAGCCCCACTCTGTGTTCTTGGGGTTGCGCAGATGCCGCTGGACCAGCCCCAGGGCTGCTGCTGCCTCATGGTGGGTTTCTGGTCGGTGGTCCTGGCCTCACCCCCGTCTGTCACCGATCCGGCCTCTTAAGTCCTGCCATGTCCCCGGGTGACCCCGATCTCCAGCCTGCCCAGGGGACCAGAACCCAGCCTCCCAACCATGATGCCCCCCCTTGCTCAGACCGGTCCTCTGGCCTGGAGAGGCGAGTTCTTCCATCCACCTGCACGAGCCCCTCCTGCTCTCAGGCCTTCCAGAACCTGCTGACCCACCCCTTCTTTCCTGGGCCCAAGCACCACTTGCACTTTGGGGGCCCGGCGTAGTGACGTTGGCGGCTTGCTCTCGTGTGTCAGCGGCGAGGATCGGGAGAACTTTCCATTGGCCGCCCCTTCCCCGCCCCTGCCTGGCGGGGTGTCCAGGCGCACCTGTGCCCGCGAATGACTGACTGACTGAACGCGCGCCACTGCGTTTGCTCCCAATTAGCTGCCCTGCGGGGGCAAACTCATCTCGGAAGCAGACAGTCCCCCGCCCCGCACGTTGTTGGCTGTGGAACTCGGTGGCTGTTTTGGCAAAAGACCCACCTTCTTAATTACGGCTCTGTGGCTGATATCTCAATCGTTTGCAGCCCAAGCATATGCCAGCCTCCAAAATGTCCCCATCTCCAAATGATGTCCTCGGTTGGCCCCACCCCATGGCTCCGCTCTCGTCACCTGGGGCCTGGAGGATGCAGAAGCCACCCCAGCTACCCTGTCCCTGTCCACCTTCCCCGTGGCCCTCCCCTGCCGTGCGATTCCCTCTGCAGCAGCCTTCTCAGGGGACACTGGCCCGGCGCTCCTGGCTTCTGCCAGCTCCTGGGCTTTGGTCTTGATCTTCCTCCCTGGACCTCCTCAGCTTTCAGAAGGATCTTGTGATTCCCTGAGGGTCCCTGAAATCCCCCTGTGGCCAGAATCTCCCCACTGTTCCCCAGGGCGTTCCCTGCCTGCTGCCTGCTCTGTCCCCAGACTGGTGCCGCGGGCGACCAATCCTGACCCGGCGGCCTTGGGGCTGCTCCACGCGGCGGCCTCGCGGGCGGGGTCTGTTGGGCAGAGTTGTCCTGGATCAGGCTCCTGCCACCCGATTGCCGAGGGTCCGTGTTCAGCCTGTGGCCCTGCCTACTTCAGCCGGGCCCCTCACTGGAAACAGATGCCCCACCACGGGGGACGCTAGAAAACACAGCACTTGTTTCCGGAGTCAGGCGTGATCTTGCTCCTTCATGAAACATGTAAGGAAAGTGCAAATACAGGGACAAACCCACGGCAGGTGGGACTCCATCCCGTAACTTCCCTCATCACACACGTCTGTCTTGCTCACATCTGCCTGCCAGCGCCCGGAAAGATCTGGAAGGTGTTCACCAGATGGCCCGCAAGGCACGTCTCTGGGGAGGCCGCAGGGCTGAGGCTGTGGGCGCAGTGAGCGGAGGCTCTCACCTTTCAATGCCGCACATGCTTCAGCGTGCCGTCTGCGTGCTGCTAACGTGAGCGCCAGTCAAGATCATGACCTGAACTTAAAGACCTCGTTTGATGCATTGAAGGACAGAGAATCCTTTCCGTGAAGGCCGCTGTCCTCCATTTCTTCTCTGCGACTCACTCGCCGGCGTAGGGTCTGCCTGGGCCCTTGAGGCGGTTGGTGCCCCAGGCCCCTAGTGCGAGCACGTATTTGCTCTCGTGTCCACTGCGCACGGTGTGCACGCTTGCCCTGCACGGTAGGGCCACGCCCGTCCTGGGGTGGAGTGGGGGGTCCGAGTTCCGTGGAGGGGGAGAGACACAGGAGAGAAGCGCCCAGGTGGGCAGGGGTCCGGGACTAGCTGTCCGGGCCTGGTGGCTGGAGCTGGGGATGGGACGTGCACGGGGCGCGCATGTGGCCTGGCCAGGGGACCAAGCGCCAGCTGCCTCTCACTGCACGGCCAAGTCGCAGCACAGGCACGAGCTGCGGTCTTGGCTGAGCTCAGGGCTGGGCCTGCCAGGCGCCAGCTCAGAGCCAGGAGTGCCCTGGCAAGGCCCGCAGGACATATTGTGCGTTGACTGTGTGGCGGCCGCCCTTCCCAGATGGGCCTCTGCCAGGAACGGCGGCGGAATGCAGAGCGGCCTGGCCCGGCCACCTGTCCCACCCCGGCCGCCACGAGACCTCCTGAAGGTGGGCTGTGGGGTGGTTATGGGCACCAGGAGCTGGCAGTCCCTGGACTGTCCTCCCTGGAGTGGCGCAGGCGGCAGCACGTGTGGGGCCCTCTGCCCGCTCCCCACCCCGACGCCTGCGGATGTTGGAGCCCTGAATCAAATCTCTTTGCAATTTGTCAAATTATGCAGAAGAGACAGTGGGGAGGAAAGGGAAGTAGTTTGACTCTATTATGTGGAAATTAGCTTGAAACAGAGGCTGCGTGCCTGTTAGAGCAATTTCTCTCCATTTGCTTCTGGAGAAAATTGCCTGCGGGACCCTCGTCCTCGCCTGGCCTGGCTGGGGGTGGGGGCTCCAGGCCTGCACCAGCCCTGAGGGAGTCTCCCCGGCCTGGCTGGTGCCCGGGTAGGTGGGGGACCAGAAGGCTGGGAGGGCGGGTGGGGAGGGGACAGGCCCCTGCTTGTTGCCTGGCTGCTCTGATCCCTCTGCTCCGCCCCATCGGCTACCGAGGCAGTCTTGGTGGCCTCGGAAGGTGCAGGGCCTGGCTTCCTGCGGGCTGGGCCCAGCCAAGCCCCCTGGGTTCATCTCAGAGGGGCCACGCTGTGGACAGGGCACCGTGCGCCAGCTGGGCCTTGGAAGGGGGTGCAGAGCCAGGATATAGCCAATGGGTCTCTGCTTGGCGGGGTCGGGCTGCTGAGGACAGAGGGAGCAGCCTGTCCAGCTACCGTCAGGGCCTTTCGCGTGGGGGGGGATGGATTTTTATGAAATAGATTTTATGTGAAGTGAAATACACAGATTGTAAGGACACAATTGAATGAGTCGTGACAAATGCACGTGCGTGTGCCCAACACCCAACCTACTCACAGAGTGTGCTCCTCTTCCCAGAAGCGGACTGCGCCCGGCGCTCCCGCCATGGAAAACCACCAGCCGCCACACCCATGTCGTTATACTGGTTTCGCCCATCCCAGAACCGCCACTGCACGGACTCGCACGGCAGCCACGGTTTCCGCTCCTTTCTTTGGAGCCATGTTCCCGGGATCTACCCACGTGGCTTCCTCCTCACTGCAGAGTCGGTTCCGTTTTACGAATATGCCAAAACGTGCTTGTGCTTCTGCTGTTCCTGCACCTGTGAGTGGTTTCCCCTTTCCACTATCACGGATAAAGTTGCCGTCAACGTTCCAGCCCAAGTCTTTTTCGGAGAAATGTCTTTTCTTCTGAGTAGACACCCCAGGGCCACAGGGCAGGTGGACGTTTAACCAGGCAGGAAACTGCCGGGCAGACTTCCGCGGGCCGTGTCGCTTTGCGCCCCGCCAGTGGGACGGGGGTCCAGCTCCTCGGCACAGCAGCACTTGGCGTTGTCGGCCTAGTGGCCCTCGGACTCTCTCCTGGAGATTTAATCTACATTTCCTGACGACTAATGACTTGAGCATCTTTTCATGTGCTTATCAGCCACACGTATATCTGCTTTGTGAAGCATTTGTTCAAGTTTTTTACAGCTTTCGATTGGGTTGCTTGTCATTTTACTATTGCTGGGTGAGAATTCCTCATGGATATAAGATGTATGCGTGTGTAAATATATATATATGTTTCTTCCTCTGAGTCTGTGGAATGCCTTTTTGTGTCCTTAACAATGTCTAGATGACTTGAAATTTTAAATTTTGATGAAATTCCACTTGTCATTTTTTTTTTCCAGCCAGAGCCTTTTGTGTCCTTTCTAAAAGGTCTTTGTTTACCTCAATGTTGTGAAGATTTTCTCCTACACTTTCTTCTAGATATTTCTTCATCTGCCTTTTACATTTGGATCTCCGATCTACCTTAAGTTAATTTTTCTCTGTGGTGTGAGGAAGAGGTTGGGGTTCATTTTCCCCACACGTTTGTCCAGTTGTTCCATTTGTCAAAGAGACTCTCCTTTCTTTATTCAGTTGTCCTGGAAGCCTCGTCAAAATCCACAGGCAGGGCACCCACGAGTTAGCCCTGTACCCTGGACTCCGTTCCCCAATCTGGGGTCCACTGCCCACCCGTGTCATGCTGCCGTGACGTCTGTGGCTGTGCAACCTTTCGGAATCAGGTAGTGCGAGTCCCACTCGATTCTTCCAGAATTCCTTTCTCTTTCCCAGGTCCTTGGCACTTCCAAATACATTTTAGGATCAGTTTAGCCCGTGGGATTTTGATGAGGCTGCGTTGAGTCTATTGATCATCTGGGGTGATGGAACATCCTGGCCACACTGGGTCTCCCTGTCCATGAACGTGGTACACCTCTCCGTTGTTCAGCTCTTCTGTCATTTCTCTCAGCAATGATTTGTGGTTTGGGAGCAGGTCTGGACCCGGTGTTGTCAGAGTTAGGGAATGACAGGGGCAGGGAGTTTGGCCGTAACCCGGGAAGTGAGGCTTTGGGCAGCTCCGCTTCTGCCCAGGCGGCTGCCACAGCACATAGGATGCCCAGACGTGTGCATTTCCGGGGGTCCATCTTCCTCGCCCACCCCTGTCCACCCTCTGGAACATTCCAAGCCATCCTTGTTCCATGGGGCCAGAAAGGAGGGGAACGAGACCCACGGAGGCCCCAAACCCCGACATCCCCCCAGCGCCCCATGGCCCAGAATTGCCCTCTTCTTTTGCCTCTTCTGTTTGGTCACACATTGACAAAGACACTTGCCGGGAAGTGCAAGACCAGTCCTCATCTGTTGTTATGGTTACGAGGAGGTGAAAACAATTTCCTGCGTGGTATCTTCTGATCACTCCTGCTGGATGCTACAGCAGATTAGGGTGGGCACCATGGTGATGGCTCCTCTGGTTCTGCTGGGGACAGTGTGACATTCACTTTGACCTCATACATGGGTTACAGCGTGCCGGCTCTGTCGGGGGAGACGGAGCTCATTAAGATCCATCAGAGGATCACTTTGCTGGTTTTATTGCAGTCATAAAATCGCCTGTGCCTCAGCGCCTGCAAAATACCAGATTACAGGCATCACGGGAGATTCAGGAAGCCCAGGAGGGCCCAGAGCCGGCGGCTGCCAAAGTGCCCCGAGTGCGCAGGTGGGGAGTGGCCCGAGGGAGCCCGCGTGGGGAGCTGTCTCCTTGCAGCTCGGAGCCAGTGGCAGTGGGAGGCCTGGGCCTTCCTGACAGCAGGGGACTCCCACCTTCCCACTGACCCAGGCCACAGAACCACGGAGTGGCGGAGGTGGCAGGTGGAGATAGACTGAGAGGGCCCGTGAGACACGCAGGGCTGCTGGTCTTGGGCCGAGGGCGGCTGCAGCGGGGAGAGCGCAGGCTGGGGGTTTCCTGCTCGCGGGATCTCTGTGAGGGCAGAGTCTCCTGCTTGTTCCCTGTGGACACAGCCCAGGAGCAGGAGGGGCCTAGGCGGGGCCGTTGGGCAGCAGGAGGAGAAGCTCGTCCCTGAGCCAGCCTGGTCTCTGCCCCGTCCTGACCTAAGGGCCACGTGTGACCTGCTGTCTCTGCCCATCTCAGCCTCTTGCTCCTGGACAAGCCTCAGGGTCCCACCCTGAGGATACTGGCCACACACAGTGAAGGTGACACTGGCACAGGCTGCCCTGCAAGAGAGGGTTGCTCCTGGGGCTGGGGAGGGAGCAGGAGGGAAGGGGTCTGGGCTGGGGACGGCTGCCCTGCTGGCAGCGCCTAGGAGAAGGGTCACCTTCAAGGGCCAAGGGAGGTGGGAGGCTGCAGAGAGTGTGGAACTAGGGAGACAAGGTCTGGGCCGAGGCAGGCTGGCTGCTGTCAGTGTCCAGGGCTGGCTGACACCACACCAGGGAGGTCACTAGGGAGGGCGCAGTGGAAAGCCGAAGACCACATCGGGGTGGGGCAGAGGGCAGGGATGGTGTCTGAGGCTGAGCCCAGGGCCAGGGAGTGTGGAGGAGGTAGGGGTACAGGCTGGCGAGGGGAGCGTGTAGGGAGGGGGACCCCATTAAAGCAGCCAAGCAAGAGGGAAAGGATAGAAGTGAGCACCTCACAGGGTGGAAACAGTGGGTGCATCTCCCACCCCAGCGCCCAGACCGACTCTCCTGCCTTAAACAACTAGAAAACCGGGCATAAAACACAGAACAACTGTTTCAGATGTTGGACAGCAAGCAGTGCAGGCCTGAGACGCCCAATCAGAGGGAAACCAATGGGGTGGCCTGCTGGTGGCCCGGCTCTCTGCCTGGGAACGATGCCCTGGTGGCTGCCTGGGCTGTGGGTGGCTGACTGTGACGGAGAGGCCAGGCCCACGGTTGACCTGCTTCCTTAGTACCGACTTGGAGACTCCTCTCAGATGCCCGGACATTTCTTCAGTTCTCCGATCTCTGTCCTTAAGACCAATGACAGCTTTGTCCTCTGTCCACACAGAGCCTGGTGGCCTCACCGAGTTGGGGAGACAAAGACTAGAATTTTGGAGGCTGGGATGGTTAGGATTTGTAGAACAGAATGCCAGAGAAGAGGGAGGTAGGCATAAAAAGAGGTCCAGGGTTCTGCAGAGGGGGCCCCAGGGGTCTTTGCCCCATATATGGGGTGAAACTCCAAGAGCAACTCAGAGGAGATAAAATTATCAGAGAGCTGCAAGGTGACTGGTTAGAACCACTTATGTCTCCACCAGCCTGAGAGGAGAGAACTCACTGAACACAGGGGCGTCCAGGGCAGACCCTGTGGAGTCCTGCCTCAGCAGTGGGGCTCGACCGCTAGGAAAGGCTGCCCCAGACTCATCCTCACAAGCACCAGAACAAGCCTCGGAAGGGTCAAACTTACCTGCAGGTGACTTAACTGCCTCCGAGAACGAAGCCCAACGCTCTTCAAAGGAATGTAAGAGAACCCAGCACTCAGCAGTGTGCACTGCCCACATGATGTTCAGAATCCCGTCACGTTGCGCCAGACAAGCAAAGAAGTAGAAAAATGTGACCTGCAGACAGGAGAAAGATCCGTCAACAGAGACAGACCCAGAGATGGCAGAGACGACGTAAAGGCAGACGAGGATGTTAAAACGCCTGTTACAAAGGTGTTCTATGTGCTCAAGGATTTAAAGGAAAACATGCACAGAATGAGGAGAGAAATAGGAAACATAAAAATTCCAAGTGAAATTCCTAAAAGTGCAAATGAAATTTCCGAAGTGAAACCTTCGCGGATAGGAATGGACAGTGCAGAAAAGTGGGTTCACTGCGGTATTTAGACGCAGGGCCGGTAGACTGGAGCCTGCTGGCTGGAGCCAGCTCGCTGCCCATGTTGATAAACAGGGTTTTATCGGACGCGACCACACGCGTCTGTCCGTCTGCCGTCTATGGCAGCAGAGGCTGGTGGTTGCGAGAGAGACCGTGTGACCCACAAGGGCTAAATCCCACCAGCTGGCCCTTTATGGAAAGTGTGCCAAGCCCTGGTCAAAAGTGCCCACCTGGTGCTCTCTTTACCCTGCAAATTGCAGAGCAAGCCTTTGTTTATCGAAGACAATGTGCACATTAAGTTTGAGCTGGTTGGGTCCGAATGGTTCCAAATCAGTAGAACATGAATTCCCAGGTGGGAATTGTGGCCTGGGGCTGTGGTTTGGGCCTGGTGGGAATTGGGAAGACAGTGTGTGCGGGCGAGGCTGCTCCACCCGCCACAGCCTGTCCTCATAGCCGCCCTGCATCTGCCCTGGGCTCAGGGTCTCTGTCCTCTGGCTTCCAGGGGGCCTCGCTCTTCTCCCCACCAGGACACGAGCTCCCTGGGGGAACGTCTGCCCAATTTTCTGCCCTGGGGTAAGCAAAGGCCCAGCCTCGGGCCTCGGACGGGACATGAGTCCGAGGCCCAGACACAGAAGGACAGCGATGGGCCGCGGAGTCTCCCTGGCGCTGGCTTTGGAGGTATCACTTGGCCTTTCTCCCCCACAGCGGTGAATTTCCTCCCCTCCTCACCTTCTCTCTTTTCAGTTTTTTAGCTGACATCTATAATTTGGAAAGCCATAAAAGTGAATATAGATGAAATATTAGAGGGCGGCTGTGTGAGGAAGGCACGGACAAAGGCTCTCACCACTTTAAATAGATCTTAAAACTGCTTTCATCTGCGCGCCGCCTCAGCCCAGCGAAATTGATTCATTGACCAAATTGGCCATTTAAAATTCAAAAGCCTGAGCTCTCAGCGCAGCTCCCTCCTCTCCAGATTTATGGGGCCGCAGAGAGGCACTGGGGTGTCTCTGGTTTCTTTTTTAAGGATGATCTACAGTGAGGCAACAGGCCCCGTCTTCCTGACGCGTGTGTACCCAGCCAGCAGCCTGCGCAGCAGGCACTGTGCCTACCAAGGGCACCTTTGCAGCAGCCGGCCCAGGCTGGGCTCCCCTCTGGCCTCCCATCCGGGATGAGGACTGAAGCTGTGTCCACGGGAAGGACAGGGCTGGAGAGAGGCCCGGGATTCCGGGGCGTGGGCAGCAGCTGGCAGGGCCAGGGCTGCTCTGCTCGGCCTCAGCGAGACCCGGGGAGCCCAGCCTCCACCCCCAGACTCACTGCTGTCCTAGCAGAGGCATGGACAGCACTGGCAGGCCCCGAGGCTGAGCCCAGAGGCGAGGCAGGGGCAGGTGCGGCTCCCCGTGAGGAGGAATTTTATGGCAGCCAGCAATGGGTGGCAGCCCAGGAGGAGCAAGCGGCCCCACGCGAGTCCGCAGCCTGGAGCCCAGAGCCCTCTTCCGGCTGGGAGGGCACATGGGAGAGGCGGCTGAGGGTGAACGTGTGCTCCACACTCATGTTCCAGAACTCGGGGCACTCACCAGCCCAGAGCAAAACTCCAGGAGGGACCTCAGGTGCCAAGAGAAATGGGTGAGAAAGATCTGGAAACGCTGAAACTGGCTTCAGAGCTCAGTCTGAGATCAGGAGTCAGGCTCAGTGAGAGACCAGGACTCAGGCTCAGAGCGGGAACAGGACTCAGGCTCAGATTGCAATCAGGATTCAGGCTCAGACCGGGAACAGGACTCAGGCTCAGACCGGGAACAGGACTCAGGCTCAGATTGCGATCAGGACTCAGGCTCAGACCGGGAACAGGACTCAGGCTCAGACTGGGAACAGGATTCAGGCTCAGACCGGGAACAGGACTCAGGTTCAGATTGCGATCAGGACTCAGGCTCAGACCGGGAACAGGACTCAGGCTCAGACCGGGAACAGGATTCAGGCTCAGATTGCGATCAGGACTCAGGCTCAGACTGGGAACAGGATTCAGGCTCAGACCGGGAACAGGACTCAGGCTCAGACTGCGATCAGGA
>CAUYSK010105528.1:0-17962 GCA_963575035.1 Avahi laniger
GCCTGTAGTCCCAGCTACTTGGGAGGCTGAGGCAGTAGGATCGCTTGAGCCCAGGAGTTTGAGGTTGTTGTGAGCTAGGCTGACGCCAGGGCACTCGCCCCAGGCAAGAAAGTGAGACTCTGTCTCAAAAAAAAAAAAAAAAAAGAAAAATATCAGTTTAAATAGTACTCATTGAGCATATGTCTTGGAATTAGCATGATCTAGAAATCACAAACCTGTTGTTACATCAATCAGACTCAATTCACATATCCCTCTCACTGTGAATCTTGCTCTGCTGTATAATTTTAATGCTTAAAGATTTACTTGTTTGTTTAGGACAAAGTCCCTACCCATAACCTACCTGCTTCATCTATATGTACACACACACACTGTACATATATATATATATTTATTTTAGGGCTCAAATGAAGAAACAATCATTCCAGTGATGTGATTTATCTCATATTCTTAGAGTCAAATAGGACCATGACACCACTCACTGTATCATACTGGCATAGAGAACACATGTCAAAATAGATGAAACCCAGCTGTGCTACTGGCTAAGGTATAGATATATTCACATATGTGGAAAATGATGAATAAGTTATTCATTACATAATGCTTTTAATAAAGATCTGAAAAAAAACCCTAAATGTCCAAAGGGAGAGAGTTGATCAAATAATGACATGTTATACAATTGAATATTATGCAACCATAAAAAATGAGGAAACACCTCATATAATAATTTAGAACTTCTAAGTGAACAAATAAGGTATATAAGTAGTATTTATAGTATGTACCATTTATGTTAAAAAAATAAAACAATAAAATATATATAGTACTTATTTGCTTGCATATGCATAAAATTGTTTCTGGAAAAATACACAAGAAACTGTTAGCACTGAGGAAACCGGGTGGCTGAAGAACAGGTATGGAAGGAAGACTTTTTGCTGTGTATCCTTTTGTACAGTTTGAATTTTCAACCATGTGAATGTATTAGCTACAAACAAAACGACAAATTTAGATCAGTGAGATAGAAGTCTTAGATGAAATGAGATCATGTCCTTAGTGAGAAACATTTTAAAACAGCAAGCGATAGTTCTAAAAGTAAGTATCTGCAAGTAGAGTGTTGAAACTGTAAGAAACCTTTGTTAAGAGATCCACCTATTTCAGACTTCTCATTTTATACATCTGTGAAGCAAGGCCTTGAAAATTAAGTAACTTGTGTAAGGTCACGTAGCAGAAGAGATGGGATTAGATATCAAATATTCCAGTATCTACTCTAGGACATTGTTCTTTTTTTTTTTTTTAAGACAAGCTCTTGCTCTGCCACCTGAGCTGGAGTGCAGTGGTGTGATCATAGCTCACTGCATTCCCGAATTCCAGGGCTCAAGTGATCCTCCTGCTTCAGCCACTCCAGTAGCTGGGACTACAGGGCTCACGCCACTGTATCTGATTTTTAAAAAATTTTTTGAAGATTTGAGGTCTCGCTGTGTTGCCTACACTGGTCTTGAACTCCTGACCTCAAGGGATCCTTCTGCCTCGGCCTCCCAAAGTGCTGGGACTACAGGTGTGATCCACTGCACTCAGCCTCTAGGACTCTTCATCATACCACCTTCTCATTTTGTGTGGGCAAAGCAAAACAGAGCCAAGTAAGTTTGGGCTACATTATGAGTTGTTACGTTCTACCTAAATTTTAGAGTCTAAAGTAAAAACCAACTTTAAGCCCTAGGACTATTAATTTCTTGTTTGGAGTAACACTACATGGCTACACTTAAAAATAAGCTGTGCATATTTCTGTCATTGCACTTATACAGTATGATAGATCTATTTTTTTCTCTCCTAACAACTGAATTTACTGAGGGGAAGAACTAAAATGTCTTAAGTTATTTTAATTTTTTAAATATACAAATGCCTAGTGCTAAGTATGCTGCCAAAAATATTAATACAGGTTCACAATTCCTTAACTAACACTCAAGGGTTGGATGTTTTAGAAATAAGAATTTTTCTTAGAATTTAAAAATTTTACAAGGTACACAAACCATTATATAATACCCCACATAACAGTGGCCAAGGGCAGCACCCCATAATCACACATTTTAATATAGTACCAGCAAAACATATGGGATAAAGACTATAGATAGCTTCTCCTTAGTTCAGGTCGTATTTCGTTGCCAAGCTTAAGGAGTTTTTGGTTTCGGAGCTTTCTGAATGTTGGATTTAGGTAATAGTTACAGACTGTACTCACATGGGTGCTGCTGCTAGAAAGTATGGTTAGTCACTTTAACTCTCATCTTTTTGATAAGATCAGAACAAGAAATTCTAGCAGGCAGCTTTTATATCCCAGGTTTGGATCCCCCATGAGTAGGGAAAATGAGAAAAAAATGAAAATCCTAATGGTACAGCACTGAACTTCTATTGTACCTGTTCATTAGTTATTGATTTAATCTAAAAAGACGCTTCCTTTGATTAAATCATGTGTTTATGATTGGAGATAAGTAAATAAAATTCCATCCCATACTGCTGCCAAGGGGATGGAGGTAATGAGCTTTAATCTCACTGACAGGTATCTATTGCACTCTCTTTGGGACCAGTGTACATAGAAAGAGGCATTCCACATATATTAGTAAGGAATAAGCAGCAATTTTCTCAACTTGGGACCATTACTCTATAATATAAAGGAGAGGGGAGTTTTCTAGTCAAACTTTCCTGATCTCCTGTATCAGAATTCTTCCCTTTATCTTTTAAGACTTTTCCTACCTACAAGGAGTCAAAACACAACAAACCCTAAATCTTTTCCTTTCTCTCTACAATCCAAACCCCATCTCCATTTTATTTCTGTCACTAATACATACTTTTCTTTACTGGCTAAAAATCGAATTTATACTAAAAGACTATAAATCAACTTTGCAAACGACGATTTTTTTTGATATAATTCAGTTTGGTGATGTTCTGCAATCTTAAAATTTTAGCTAAATTTTTTTAACTGAATCCATTGTTTTGTTCAATTTGTGAGTCAACATTCATGAAGTGTTTATTACAAATAGCGTATTCCATTCTAAAAATGGAAATAGCAATAATGAGCAAGAAAAAACTCTTGAGTTTTCACTATTTCAGGAGGAAATAATACTTTCTCAAATTTTCATAACAATTCATAAAAAAAAGAACACCTAACTAGCTAGATCTTAAACACATATACCAGTACATTAATAATCTAGTAAAATAAAAAAATATAAACAAAAACCAGCCGATTTTTATATGGAAGAAAAACAACACTCTTGGATTTCTTAGCCATCTGCATTCTTAAGTATCCAAAACTAAAATCCATTTTACTTAAGAATTTCTTCCTACACGAGACTTTATTCCTCCATACTACCTCATCAAAATTATCAGCATTACTTCAGAATACAATCATTTAGTCTGAGACCACCAAAAAACTCCACAGTGCAAAATGCCAATCGTGGTTACTCTACGAATAAATGGTTAGGAACTACAAATTGTTATCCTAGGATGCAGAACCAACCGACCGAAAGGACTTCTGGAATATGTTGCCCCAAGATTTAGAATGCAGCAGCAGAAAAAGCATTCGCGGTCACGATGTCCCTTAAACCACATGACCTTCCTACGAAAGCAGAATCTTAAACTTACAAACTAAATGAGAACTTCCCCTTTCTCTGAAGTTAAAACAAGGCAGGACAGCTGAAATCAGCGCAGCAGGGAGAGATCCGCTGCTGACTCCTCAGAACGGACCAAGGGCAGCAAGTCCCTGTGCTTTCGCTACTCCCCTTACCGTTAGAAGATCTGGGAGGGAGGAAAGGAGGAAACACCCCAGAATCCTGGTAGAAAAGCCCCTGGCCCCGAAGGTGGGGTTTAGGGAGACAGGGAGGGGCAGCTCCGTGTGTGGTGACCCTTTGTGAACACGCACTCTGTGGCAGCATCGGCTCTACAGAGGGTTTGAAAATGCGGACTATGGGTGCCTGGCGCGGCCCAACCGTGGAGGCCACGCTGTCGGAGAGCCTCCATGGCACCCCCGCGGCGTCGGGAGCCCTTCCTTCTCCCACCCCCCGGGTCACTCCGGGCCGGTCGGCTCCCGACCACGACTTGCGCGGGCCAGAGTGCAACGAGATGCACGTCGATCTCTTTCCTCAGCGTAATCCCTCCGCAGCTGGCCGCGCACTAGTTTTAATCACGCCCCACCCCCTGGCCGCCGGCGTCACCTCCGCCACTCGCACGCTTTCCAGCAGCTTCCAGAAACGTCGCCTCCCCAAACCCAGCCACTCACACATGGCGGGCTCTGCAGCCACCGCCCCGCCCCTGCTCGTCGCCGCAGTTGAAACTGCGGCTGCGGCAGCAGGGCGGACAGCCACGCCTCTGAGGAGCGCGGCCGGAAGTGCTCCGTCCTCGCCTTCCCCGCCACGCCTAACTCCTTTCAGGCCCTGCGTACAGCAGGAAGGGGGACTCTTTTGCCGCGGACTCAAGCCGGAAGCCGCTTTCCCAGCGGAGACGCGAGTGGGGGAGGAGTAGTCTGAGGGTAACGTGAGTTGAACGTTGCAAGTAGGTGGTGTGGCGCTCAAGCTGGAAGAGGAGTTTGGAACGACCCGGTACGAAGAAGGGGAGTGCTCGCGGCAGGTAAGGAAGTAGTGGGAGTAGTTTATTTTGGCTGTCGATATAGGGAAAAGGGACAGAGCTGGGGTGACCCGTTGGATAGTCGCCACGCTGAAAGGATGGGCCGGGCTGGGACAAGGCTCGAGCGGGAAGGGTTGGTGATTAAGGTACAGAATTAGAGTAAAAGATCTGTTTGGGCTCAGAGAGGTAAACGGTGAAGAGAAACCAGAGTTTGTTTTCGTCTCCTAAAGAGTGTGGAGATGGGCAGGATTAACGGACCCTCCGCCTCCTTGGGCTTCCAAGGTTGGGTTTTGAAACTCACCTTGCTTGGTCCTATCCATCTCTGATTCAGGACAGAGTTTGGTACCAGACAGGACTGGGCTGAAAATCGACTCTGTTCTTCGGCTTCGAGGCAGTTGTGGCCTCACCATTTACAGTTCACCTGCTGAGCCCACTTGGTTTCGGAGGGCAAGCTTAAATGGATATAAGGCCCGTCTTCGAACAGCTATTTGCCTGGGTTTCCTCATTTTGCACAAAGGATTGTGAATTAACTTAATTGCATACCTTTCGAGATTCCCTTGGCCTACTTGACACATGCATTGTTCTGTAAATGAGTCCATCATGGGCTAGTAATTCACATTAGGGTTTACGGAGCGTTAGTGGCTACAGAGGTATGAAAAGGGGATGTTAGAAGAAAGATGCTGAAAGTGAAGTGGTGTTTAGGAAAAGGAAACTGGAAGGCTAGGTTGGTCTCACAGTGCCGTGAGCTTTATTTAGGTCATAGTACTATCTTTAGATCATATTCGGCTGTTTGGACGGGCTTGCCTATCATCTGGTTGGAGTAAGGGGTTTTTAAGGTCAGCAGTAACAGGTTCAGACTTGTTTTATAAAGCATTATTTTGACGGCGGTATGCAGGGGGCAAGGAATGGGGATTTGAGACCTTTCCAAAGAACGGTCCATAGAATTTCGTGATTTTTATTGCTTGCAGAAGAGGGAAATGAAAGAGTAGAGAACGACTCAAATTTTCTAGACTTGTATGTTTGGAAGGATGGAGATGCCAAAATTTAGGTGAGATACAGAAAGTAGGAGCAGGTTGTTTTCAAAGGGCGGAACAGCAGTTACTTAGGGACAAATTAAGTTGTAAGCACCACTCCGGCATTTTGTATTTAAGACAAAGTAAATTGGATTTAAGAGAAGACCTGGAAAGCCCCCCTCTGGTATTTTATTTAAATAAATTTTCTTTTGAGGAGTTTTGTGTGTTCAGGTTTTCAACTACCAATCTACCTGTTTTTCCCATTGAAATGCTGGTGGTGGAATCATGATAGCAGATTTGAAGGCTCCTCATGTTTTACCTTTGCAATAGATAGAGACAGAAACTATCTGAGAAAATTTTCTAGATTCCCTCAGGCAGATGAAAATTTTCATCAAGAACAATTTATTCAAGATACAAAGTTTCGAGTATACTGCAGGAGGATACAAAGTATCCTGCATATTTTCTACAGAGCAAGTAAAAAAATTAACACCAAATAGTAGCTTTAATTTACTATGTGTGAGGTGCTAAGTTTTTTTTACATGCATTATCACATTTATTTCTTAGAAGAAATCAATTTTACAAATAAATTTCTGGACCCAGATCTACAGGTGCAAAGCCCATGCTTTTAATCACTCTGGAACTGTAGAAGTTGGACTCTTCCTACATAGTTCCCTTTGTATAAGTAGAACTAGCCAAAAGTAAATAAATTGTGGGCAGCCTAAAAAGCAAAAGTTGGTACCAGTAGTTCTCAGTGAGGTGATTTTACCTCCCCGGGAACATTTGACAATGTCTGGAGACATTTTTGGCTGTCACATCACGTGAGTAAAGGTCAGTGATGCTGCTAAATATCCTAAAATGCATAGGACAGCCTTTTTGAAGAATTATTTGGTCCAAATGTCTAGTGCTGTAGTTGAGAAACCCTGCCTTTTGGTTAGTTCTTCAAGAATAGGAAATTGAGGGTCACTGATACTTTTTTAAAAAGCATTTTTTTTTTTTTAATTATTCCTTGGCTTGAAAGGTTTGTGACGTTTACACAGCTGGAACAGAGCAACATAACTAGCTTTTAAAGCGAATCCTGTGAGCCATTGACTCCCAGGAGATGGTTGATGTAGAATCATAGGATTCTTAAATTTGGGAAAAACTTATGCCTGGAATTATTTTACAACATCTCGGCTTAGTGATAATTCACGTCTGCCTAAAGGTCTCCTGTATCTGGTTCCCCTAAATTGTGAATCCATATTTATTTAAACTGCTCTTATTTTTTCCTTACACTGAGGTCCAATCTCTTATAATTTTAACTCTACTAAATGTGGTTCTTGGGACTACACTCAAAGCAAGCTTTTCACATGTGTAATTTATACAATGACAGTGTTTATATCTTTGTTCCGATACAGATCATTTGCAAATAATATAAAATAGTAGTTTGTTAGCAGCTTTTAAAAAGTAGCATTTTTCCCAACTGGTGAAGTATTCTTGGTAGTTGAAAGCAGTAGGAATGTATGGAATATATGGTTCATTGGTTCTTTTGTCCCTGTCAAATAATGGCACTGTGGTCTGGGGTTTTTTTAAGTACTTTCTCAGTGTAATGCTGGCATATTTGTTTCACGTTGTGCATAGACTCTAAAAGCTTAGGTTTTCAAACTCTGGTCAATATAGTTTTCTTTAAATAGTAACTACCTCTGCTACAAATTTTGTTTAATTTGCTTGCAAATGAGTCTGCTGTCTGAACTGGTTCTGTTGTCAATATCTGCCCTCTGTCCACAAATTTGCTAGATTTGTGAATATTGGTATTGTTTACACTTCAGAATCACAATTTTATAATGTTTCTTCTAGGACATAAAGCCCTCAAAATATACTTAATAGATACAAAATAGCACAGTTCTTTATTAGAGTAAATAGGATTTTTTATTTAATTGTCTATCGACTTTTTTTTTTTCAGGGTTCATTGAAAAATCCTTAGTGATATTGACATGTTTCAAGTGACATAAATTAGCCAATGACTCGGAATGATGGATTCCCGGAAGATTGGAAATGGTTTGCCAGTGATTGGACCAGGGACTGATATAGGGATATCTTCACTCCACATGGTGGGGTATTTGGGAAAAGTTAGTGAACTTATTTTTTGCCTCGGTGCAAAGTTGTTGTTTTTTTTTTTCCTCCTATTTTTGAGACTTAAATTCGATTTTAATGTTACCAGTTAACTTCTAAAAAACTGTATCTTCCACGGAAATCTTATAGTAATGGCGAAAGATTGCTTTAATGTGTTTACCTCTCTGTGTTTTATTGATATGTGAAAGTAGAAATAAAACATAGACCTTGTGGTTTACTGTTCTTTGAAAGTATGACACATACATTTTCCCTGGCAGTTGATGTTACTTTTTTCTTGCAAATAAAATTGATGCTCTTCTCAACACTTAAAATTTAATATTTGAAACTATAACACATTCTTTTTGGAATAATAGCTGTATTTAAAGCCTTATATGCATTTCTTTTATTTGCCATGTTTAAAATATCTTACCAGGATTCTTCTAGCTGAAAATTATAATTTTTTCTGGTTACCTTTCCATTTAACTTTTTATAATTTTGTGTATTCTAGTAATGTCTGTATTTTAATTTGCTTTATTTCTCTTGTAGAATTATGATTCAGCTAAAGTTACATCAGATGGGTATTGTCCTGCTTGTAGAGAAAAGGGAAAGTTAAAAGCCTTAAAGACTTACCGAATTAGTTTTCAAGAATCTATCTTTCTGTGTGAGGATCTACAGGTAAAGTATTACTCTTATATAGGTTTTAGCCTTTTGCTTTTTTATTGTTTAAATTTTTACTAATTTTGTAATTTTTAGACTGTAGATTTGTAATACATAGATAATCTGAGTTCTAAATCTGTCTGGTATAGAATTTTAAATCGTTTTTTATTTTTCCACCTAGTTTCCTGAGTTGTTGCATAATGATGTTTATTTTTATGGCTGTTTGACCTGTGAGAGGTGAAAATATATGTCAAGATTGATTTTTTTTTTTTAAACTTGTGGAGTCCTGGTTAGCTATTAGCATATCATAGTTACTCATCTCTTTGGTTTAATTTTGGGACTTACTGTAACGTACGTACCCAGCAAAGTATTTTGGAAATTGGTCAGTCCAAAAACAATATATATGCTCTGAGCTAATATGTACTTAAAGTTTTAAAAGGCTCTAAATATCATTTAGAATTAATTATAGTAGTTTCTACCCATTGGTACAACTTTTATACAGGAGCTCATTAAATTCTGTAATACTCTACGTTTTGTCTTTGACAGTTGATGAGACTGTTTTATACACATTTAATTCTCAAAACTTTGCAAGATAAGTATTTCCATTTTATGAATAAGAAAATACATTTAGGGAGTTTAGGAACACAAGATCTTTGTAGAGTGACAGAGCTGTGATTGAAATGCAGTCTTCTAATTTCAGATATGTTTATTGCAGCTAAACTAGCTAAACTAACAGTTCATAGAATCACCTGAAGTGCTTTTAATAAATTTCTGGGTCTCACCCCCAGATGCTGATTCAGTTGAGTTGGCACAGAATTCTATAGTTCTGTAACTTTTCTGGATAAATTTCATGATCAGCCAAGTTTGGAAAATACTAGACTTAGACCACATGACCGCCAAAGTAATAGATACTTTCACTGGGTATAATTTGAAGAGAAACAATCCCAGGCATGTCTATAAATACAAACAAATTTCCGTATGCATTTATGCAATTTTTTTTCTGAGTGTCACAATGTTGGTACTGTTCCAGATACAAAGTTAGATACAATAATCAATAAAACAGAAACATCTTTCCTCTAAGGGGGTTATGTTCTAAAGTGGGACAGACAATAAGTAAAGTCTATGTGTTTGTGTCAGGTGATGAAAAGTGCTGTGGAGAAAAATAAAGCAGTGGAGACTGGAATGCTGGGGAGGGAGGAGTTTGCTGGGGAGGGAGAGTGGTGAGGGATGCATTTTATTGAGAATGTGAAATTTGAGCAGAGGCCTGAAGGAGATGAACAGAGGAATGATTCTTCCAGGCAGGGGGAGAAGCAAGTTCCAGGAAGGCCTGAGACGGTGGAGGCTGTCTCTCATGTTTGTGAGGCTGCAGTGAAACCAGGAGAGTGGTAGAAAGAAGATGGGTCAAAAATAATGGGGGAGCTGGACGAAACAGGGTCTCACAGGCCATTGTAAGGTCTCTGGCTTTTTACTCTGAGTGGACTGAGGAGCCGTAGTAGGGATGTTGGCAGAGAAATGGCGTAGCCTGACGGGTGTTAGAGGAGTACTGTGGCTGCTGGGTTGAAAATAAATGTAATGAGCAAGACCTGAAGCAGGGAGACTAGTTGTGGTATAATAGGAAAAAACTTGGTCTTTGTCCCTGGTTCCTGTCATAGAGCTAAAACTCTTGAAATTTCTTGCCTGATAAGAGTGTCTTTTGTTATTCATAATGATCCTGTTTTTTAACACCAGAGTTTATACTGATGAGGTGACCTAGAGTGGAGCCCTAGGTAGCCTCAGATGGGGCCACTCCCCAGAAAGACTAAGCGATTAGAGAGTGAGAGTTAGAGTTTGAACTTGTGGCCCCACCCACCAGCCTCCAGGCAAGGGACCTGGCTAGAGTTCAAGCTCTATAAAAACAAGATTTGGATTTTTTGAGCTTTGAGATTATTGGGAGGGTGTTGTGCCCAGAGGACTTAAAAGCTCTGCACCTCCCTCCGTCCACCACCACCCTATACCTTGCCCTATCAATCTCTTCATCTGTATTCTTTGTAATATCCTTTAGAATAAACCAAGTAAGTGTTTGAGTTCTGTGCGCCATCTATACAAATTAATTGTATCCGAGAAGGGGGTGGTGGGAACCCCAGTTTGTAGCCAGTTGGGTCAGATGAATGGGTAGCCTGGACTTGGGATTGGCATCTGGAGTGGGACTGAGCCCTTAACCTGTAGGATATGACAGTGTCTCCAGGTAGATAGCATCAAAATTGAATTATGGGATACCTCATTGGTATCCACTGGAGAATCGCTTGGTGTGGGAAAAACCCCCCACACGTCTGATCACAGATGTGTGCTGTGAGGGTAGACTATGAGCCAGAGAAAACTATGAAGAGAGGGTTCTCACACATAAATGCCTGATAAAACTATCACAAAAGACTCTGAGAACCCTAACCTTGCACAAAGGCCATTACAACTTTACACAAAAAGTACATATGCTAGAACATCTGCTCAGCAACTGCCTGTCCAACCTTGGACAGGTGTCACCCTCGTTATTGATCCTTGTAGCCAAGGATAATTATCTCAAAACAAGTAATCCTCTTCATTTTTCCTTTAAAACCCTTTGTCTTCCTTTACCTCCCTGAATATACACATAGTTTACCATAGTACACGTGTTCCCCTTGCAATGCTTTGTTCCTGAATAAATATCATTTTCTTTTAGAGAGCTTCTGTTTCTTACTTAGGTTGACAAACAGAAAGGTAAGAAGTTTTTTTCCCTTCAGACTAGTTGAACACAATTACAGTATTCCAGAGGGGAGGGTAGTGGCAGAGGGGATGAGGCGTGATTGAATTCTGTTTATGCTTTGAAGGTAAAGACAACAGGATTTGCTGAAAGATTGAGATAAGGGTTTGGAGAGGGAAATCAAGGATGATTCCAAGATTTTTGACCTGAACACTTGGAGGAATGGAGTTGCCAGTTGATGAGTTGAGAAGACTTGGAAGACCAAGATTTGGGGGAAGACCAAGAGGTCAGAAACAGTTAAGCTTGAGACTTCTAACTAACATCTGTGGGTATGTGGAGTAAACAGATCTGTGCATCTGGCATTAGTCAGAGTTTGAGGTTGGAGATATTTGGTCGTCATGAGCATGTAGGTAACTAAGCCATAAATATGGATGAAGAAGTCCAAAGTCTGAGCCCTGGAACACTCCAGCATTATTAAGTTGGGGAGATGAAGTAGAACCACAGTAGAGTCTGAGAAGTGGACAATGAGGTACGAGTAACCAGGAAGGAGCATGCATTGTCCTGGAGGTCAAGGAAGGAAGGGAAGAAGTCATTACTATTAAATGCTGCTGAGAGCTTAAGGAAGGTGAGGACTCAACTCACCCTTCACTAGAGTGTTCTGTGGGTCCTTGGAGACCTTGGTGAGAATAGCTGGGGTGAAATAATAGTGATAAAAGCCTGGTGGGAGTTAGAGGGAGGAGAATTGGTAAGTATTGATTGTGGGGGATTGTTTTTAAGTAGGGAAAATGTAACAGCACATTTGTATTCTGGTTGTATCCAGTAGAGAGGGAAAATTAGGGGGAAGTGGCTAGAGGTGCATCCCTGGAGCAGGGGATGGGCTCTGTTGCACAAGGGAAGGGATTAATTTTAGGAACTTTGACAGCTCATCCCTAACAACAGATTATATACAGAGAGCTTACTAATTAACTGGCTCCAAATAAAGTTGTAGAATTGTGAACATTGGAAAGACAAAATAAATATTACTGATTCTAAATAAAAATCACTTTTTTTCCTCTTTTGAACAATATATAATATTTCAGAAGAGTTCTTTAACCAAGGACTGTAAGAATAGAGAAGTTGTCCTCAGGAGATAGGTTTTGGCTATTAAGATTAAATATATGCTTTTTCAGTTTTTGAAGCATTCTTTTTAAGTGATAAGGAAAAATAATCAAGAATTTTAAGTATATAGTTTGCAAATGTTAAAAAAACTGAGTAAGTTATTATTGATCTAATTTTTTAAAATAAAATTTTATCAGCAATATGAGCTCAGTGTACTTCATTAAGTGAATTGGTTTACACCAGCAGTCAGGAAACTCTTGTATGATGCACAAGCTAGGAATGATTTTTACAATTTTTAAATGGTTGGAGAAAAAAATCAAAAGGAGACTGCTCTTTCATAACAGAAAAATTTTACAAAATTTAGATTTTAATGTGCATAAATAAACACACCGGAACATAGCCATGCTTAATCATTTATGTATTGTCTGTGGCTGCTTTTGCACTTCAACAACAGAATTGAGTAATTGTGACAGAGACTGAATAGCTCACAAAATCTAAATATTTATTATCTGGCCTTTTATCAGTAACGTTTCCTAAAGCAAACTTGAATCAAATTAATTTCTAAAGAGTTCTGTTATAAAATTTGGAGTCCACTGTGCTATTAAATTGCATACAGCCATTTGGAAAAACCCTTTTAATCAGATATTTATGTAAAATGTTTTTTGATTTGTATACGCCAATATTCAAGACTCTGGTTCAAAATTAGTACCAAATTGAAACTCAAATGTTTTCAAACAGAAGTTTTAAATTCTCCTTTTTTATTTTATTTTTATTTTTTGGAGTAGTCTGTTTATTTTGGAGCATTTTATTATTCAATCTTTGCTTTAAAAAAACATGAAATTTATAAGGAGATTTTTAAATTATTAATGTTAAGTCATCAATGAAAACACTTTTTTTGTTTTTTTGGTTTTCTTCATTTGTAAAATGAGTGTACATTATTTTTGTAATTTGCCTTTGGCCATACCTTATAGATAATGACTTATCCAAATATAAGATGACATACTATGTTTTCCTTATTTCTGTTTTACATGAATAAAAGCAGGAATTTATTTAAGCTGCTCCAAAACTCAGGGAAAGAGACAGGATTACTTTTTTTTCAGCATTAGATTTTAAATGATGCTAGATGTTTGTGCTGGGCTAAAAAATTAATGCTTTGTGTATAGTTTTTATGTTTTTTTTCTTTTTTGAAGACAGGTTAAAAGCTTTATTCTAGCTATAAAAGTGATACATGTTCACTGAAAATAGAAACTAAAATCAGATGTAAAGAGATAGAAATCTAAAAGCATTAATTTATAAAAGGGAAAAATCAGGACAGGGACAAATTATATTGTAGATTAGCCCTCCGGGAGCACAGATTATGTAAAGAAAAGTCAGTGAAGACATTTGCAAAGTGTCAGTGGAAGCCATCCAGGCCACTAAGTTTTGCAGCCCCAGGACCCCTAATGGTTTTTTATCGTTTTTATTAAGTAGGGGTGCAGGTAGGGTGTGTACACCATGATCTTGACTGTTGGAGTTTGGTGAAGGATTTTTATTTCTGGGTTTAGCGGTTTTTTGGGATCTTAAACAAAAAATATTTTCTTTTTTTAAATTTTTTTCTCAGCAGTGTTTTCCTCCTGAAAATTTTATTTTTAATTTTTAAATTGTAAAAAACAAAATTTATAATCATAACCATTTTCAAGTGAAGAGTTCAGAAGTATTAGATATATTCATATTATTGCACAACAGATCGGTAGGACATTTTTTCATCTTAGCAAAACTGAAACTCTGTACCCATTTAACAACTGTTTCCCATTTTCCTCCCCCATATCCCCTGGCAGCCACCATTCTACTTCTGTTTCTGTGAATCTGACTACTCTTTAAGTACCTCATGTAAATGGATTCATACAGTATTTGCCTTTTTTTGTGACTAGCTTGTTTCACTTAGCATAATGTCCTCAAATTTCATCCATGTTGTGTCACGTGACAGGATTTCCTTCATTTTTAAGGCTGAATAATACTGAATTGTATTTATCTACCGAATTTTCTTTATCCATTCACCTGTCTGCAGATATTTGAGTTGCTTCCAATTTTTGGGTCTTTGAATAATGCTGCAATGGACATGGGTGTGCAGATATCTCTGTGAAATCCTACTTTCAATTTTTTTGAATATGTACCTTTTGTGATATTTTGAATACACAGTTATTGCTATTGATTTTAAAGTGTTCTCAGTTTTCTGACATATGGTAGGATCTAGGAAATAATCTCAAGGTATAAAGTTGATGGTCAGATTATTAGTTGATGGTGACTGCAGATAGTTCACAGAAGAATCTAGAACTTGCCTGTTTATACTAAAGAATTTCATAAGTGTTATATTATGAGTGTAATGTTCAGTTGTATAGAAGAAGCTACATAAAGGGATTTACTGCATTTCATTTATCCATTGCCGTGAAATGAATCACCTTGAAACTTAGTGGCTTACAGATTTTAATGGCTTCATTTATTCTCATGATTCTGAGGGTTGACAAGGCAATTCTTATACTTCACACGGTGTTGGTTCGGACAACTGAAATGTCCACATGCCTGGCAGTCGATACTAGCTGCTGACTAGGAGTTCTGCTCAGGCAGTCAGCCAGGGGTCTCAGTTCTTTTTCATGAGGGTCTCTCCATGATGCTCATTGGGCTCTTCACAGCATGAGAGCTGGGACTGAGATGGAGTGTTCCAGAAGGGCTCCCAAGAGGACAAGCCGAGTGAGCCAGTGCCTATCAATCAGGCTTCCATGAGCATCATGTGTGCTAATCTCCCATCAGAGCTAGTCACATGGCCAAGCCGAGTCTATGGGATGGCATGAATTACCAGGAGGTGTAGTTCTTTAGGTCACTGGGGGCCATTAAGGTAGCAGTCTACCATACTTGTGTAAAAGAAGGCGTATTTTAAATGAAGGCATTTAGAGTATAGATTTCTTGAATTTATCTTGTAAAAATATTCTGATAGTCTGTAAATTTAGGAAAGATTCACTGATTATTTTAGTAATTTGTTTACATTTTCAATATTTGGCTGAAATTGTGTTAATGCACAATAAGATTTGACAAGATCATTAAAATTCAGCCAATTTGACTCTAAACCCAATAAGGATGATGGAACTACAGCTGGTACAGTGGTGCACACCTGTAATCCCAGGGACTCTGTTGAGGCGGGAGGATCACTTGAGCCCAGAAGTTTGCTACCAACCTGGGCGACATAGACTGCTTCGCTTAACAAAAAAAAAAAAAAAAAAAAAAATCAAAAGAACAGCAGTGCTCTCAGATTCATATTTAGTTTCAAAATATAAGATATTTTTTAATTTGAAAATACTTTTCAAACTTTTAGTGTTACGCAGTGCATCTGTCCCAAAAGAATAACATTTTATTATGGAGTGTTTCTTTACATTGTTGAAAATTTTTAATATACTTCACATTAGATTTTTTATTAAAGCAAAAATATGTATGTTTTCCTTGTTAGCTTTCCTCGTGTAACTCAGGGTAAAGCCTTGATTTTTCAAATTAAGAAAAATTGTTCGTTTGGGGGCCAGATTTTTTCTTAAATAGTTCTGTTTGTCTCTACTTCAGATTTAGGTGGATAAAATACACCCCACGTCAAATTAATGCTAAAATCTTACACATATTTTCCATGATATAGAAACTGTAAAGTAAAACTTGAGCTTATTTGTTATTTGTGGTTTTTATCATTTTATTTTTTCTTTTTAGTGCATTTATCCTTTGGGCTCTAAATCACTTAATAACCTAATTTCTCCTGATTCGGAAGAGTGTCACACTCCAAGTAAACCTCGAAAAAGAAAGATCTTGGAAACCAGCTGTAAAGATTCACTTCTTTTAGCAAATTCCAAAAAGACTAGAAATCATATCATTACCGATGGTGAACAAATTTTGAACAGCAAACATAATGGAGAAGTATATGGTGACAGCTCATCAAATCCAATTAGGACAGCTGATTGCTTGGAGCAGAATGAGATTTTGGAAGCTGATACTGTTGACCTGGCTACTGAAAAAGATCCTACTACAATTGATGTCTCTGGAACTGGGGGAATTTCCTCTCAAAACGAAGGATACACATCTGAACTGGAAATGCCGTTGGAGAGCAAATGTACATCATTTCGCCAGACTTCGTGTGTCCAGTGGAAAAATGCTTATGCTCTCTGTTGGTTAGACTGTATCCTGTCAGCTTTGGTGCACTTAGAAAGGTTAAAGAACACTGTGACTGAACTGTGCTCTAAGGAGGAATCTGTATTCTGGCAGCTGTTCACAAAATATAATCAAGCAAATAAGCTTTTGTGTGAGAATCAATTGGATGGAGTTCAAGGTTGGCACTAGTATTTTATTTCTCTTCAATTTTTAAAGACGTTAATGTTGCAGTTTGTCTCACAGCAGGTGGGAAAGATGCCATTGGTAGCTTCTGTTTTATGTACAGATCTGGGAGCAAGGAGCCCAAGGACAGTATCATGAAGCTTGTGGTAACACCAGTTATATTATCATAACTGCCCAAAAGACAGTTTTTTTCAAAAACTAAAGGAGAAAGAGGCTGTGGTTGTGTCTTACAGCCTATCAAGATAATAATGGTCATCATAGATTCCATCAAAGTAAAATTTTAAGTGTTTAAATTACTGAAAAGCAGAATGAAGAAGTAAATAAGTCACCCATAATTTTCCAACCCCCCAAAATCTCTCATCACAATAATTGTGCCTAATTTATAAATTAAACCTGATCATAGGTATATATGTATAGGTAAAAACATAGTATATATAGGGTTCGGTACTATCTGACGTTTCAGACATTCACTGGAGGTCTTGGAAGGTATTCTCCACGGATAAGGAGGGACAGATAGTACTGAACCCTATATATACTTTTTTTTTCCTGTACATGCATACTTAATGATCAAGTGTAGTTAAGATTAATCTGGCTCAACTCCTTGCCGTCAGTTGGAACATGTTTCTGTTCATGTCTTCCACCCACAAATTTAATGCCTTTTCCGTATTAACTAAGCACTTACCACGCAATGTGGCTGTAACTTTTGCAGTTTGAGGTACGGCAGCAAAACTAGCATGAATTTCTTTTTCCTTTTTCACAATTTCACAGATTCGTTTTTACCGTGTACCTTAGCAACCCCTCAGCATGTGATTTTTTTTCTTTTCTTACTAGGTCAAGAACTTTCACTTTTTCACTTAAAGGAAGCACTTTACAGCTTCTCTTTGGCGTGTCTGAATTGCCAGCACCACTACTCTTGCACTATGGGGCCGTTATTAAGTCAAATAATGACTTGAACACAGGCACTGCAATACCTCCCTGGTCAATCTGATAATCTGGAAGGCTGCTAAATGCCTCATGGGCGGGGAGTGTAGGCAGCGTGGTTACTCTGGACAAGGGGAGGATTCACTTACTGGGCGGGACAGAGCGGAAAAGTTCATGATTTCATTGCACTACTCAGAATGGCATGAAATTTAAAACTTATGAATTGTTTATTTCTGGAATGTTCCATTAATGTTTTCAGACTGGTTGACTTGCGGGTAAGTGAAACCACAGGAAGCAAAACCGCAGATAAGGAGGGACTACTGTAGTGCCTCATTTGGTTTCTTTTGAACTTTGTAAGAAGGATATCATGCAGCATGCCTTCTGAGACCTTTGTTTTTCTTTTTGTAAAGATTTAGCTTTGAAGCTGCTTGTACTTCATTGATTTTCATTGCTGTATAATATTTCCATTTGGTAAATAATACCAGTTTGTTTATTCATCCACCTGTCAGTAGTCAATGTGGTTATT
>CAUYSK010105529.1:0-23899 GCA_963575035.1 Avahi laniger
TCCGGCCGAGGGAGAGGCACTGTGACCTAGAGCTGCCTCAGACACAGCAGGCCCCCTCACCAGGTACCCAGTCTCCTGCCCCTTCTTAGTAGCCACCTGCTTGACAGGTTTTGCTCTGGTTTCTTAATACTCTTCTTGGGAGTCACCACATCCAAGACTCAGC
Organism: Avahi laniger; assembly: GCA_963575035.1. Taxonomy (NCBI): domain Eukaryota; kingdom Metazoa; phylum Chordata; class Mammalia; order Primates; family Indriidae; genus Avahi; species Avahi laniger. Next base: position 164 of record CAUYSK010105529.1, read on the forward strand.
GCTCAGATTCTGTGCCCAGAGCCAAATGTCTAGATGTCATTTAATCTACATAGCTCCAGTCAAAGAGGAGCCCACACCACTGGGGGCTGGTTTTTAGTTCCAATACCTCCCATCACATCCTGGGGGACTTTGTTTCCCCAGCTATTATTCCCTCTGTTGTAACCCTAAGAGGCTTACCAAAAAGTTCTCTTCACACTCAGTTCATCAGTAACTAAGTCCAACTGATTCTATATCTAAGAGCATGTCCGTCCCGTGCTCGTGCCACTATCTTAATGGTTTTAACAGTCTCAAGGAATCCCATCACTCTCCTGCTCAGAGAGCTTTAATGGCTATAGTATGGCTCTAGGGTAAAGTCCAGAGCCTTCATAGTACCTTCGAGGCACCAAGGTGGCATTCCAGCCTGACCCTCCCTGCCCCTTCTCCTCGCCTGTCCCTCAGCACCTCAGCCACGCAGGCTGGTCCTGGGTCTCTGTTCACTCAGGTTCTCTTCTGCTCTTCCTTCCAGGCCATCTCAGGTGGCTCCTCCAGAAGCCTCTCTCAACTGCTCTACCCTGCGTCTGCCCAGTCTGAATCACTGCCCTCTTTCAGAGCATTCTCATAGCACTTTGTGAATATTTAGCTCGTAGTATTTATGTAAACATCTCTTGGCGGTATGGGCTCCTTTTTGACTGGGGCTGTGTGGATTAAGCACCTAGGATAGCCTTGCAAAATAAGGCCCCTAAACTGTTAACTGCAAGACCTCTGCACTTTTCTCTCGTATATGCTAAAACACAGAAGTAGTCCATCCATGTAAGAAAACCACATCTAGGCCAAACTTAGTTTGGCCAAGAAAAAACATCAAGGTGATGATAGATTAAAGTTGATACTTGCCTCTTGCACCCCTGAAAAGGACTCTGTAGTGTTTTTCTAATCGCTTGGCCATGTAGTTGGCGTTTAAAATAGCAACTTCCGTGGCCTGCTTAAGGCCCTTGCCTCCCATCATCTGCAACAGAAGGAAAAAGAGCCATCATCCACTGTAACAGGGGAGCCCAGTGGTCAAGACACTACCCAAAGACAACCCCAGACACATCCACCCAAGAAGGAAGTCAGCCACCCCAACTCTGGGTGGGAGATGAGTGGAACGAGGACATCTGTCAGTCCTAAGCCTGAAATAATTTTTGGCTTTCTCCTTTGAGTAGTAATTTCACATTTCTTTTTGTGCTAACAAAGCCTGCAACGGGGCAACGGTGACTACTGACTATTGTGTTATCTGAAGAGGGAAAAGAATTCATCTTAGGTTTGAGGGTTATTTGTTTACTGTGAATTTTCAGTGTCTTGGTAACTGCCAGCAGTCCCTCGGGATCTTGGCCAAAATCCCCACTGAAGCAATTTTCAATAGTTTGTCTTCCCACAGTCCACAGTCAAGGCTATTTATGTTCAACAACTGCCAGATTCAGTCTTATCCTATTTGGTGGCTAATCAGTCCCTGTGATCATATGGGGTAAACATCATCACCAGCAAAGAGTCTAGAAATCAAGATTGCACAATTTCTATGGCCTACTTTCTTCCCCGAGTACCTCATGGATGATGGAGTCTCAATACGTACCAATACAAAACTAATGGAAAGCAAATGAGAAAGCAGCAAATAAACAACAGTGATATCAAAGTCTAAAGTAAAGAGAGGGCACATTTCCCCAGGGCGGTCAAAGAAGAGTTCCCAGACTCAGAGTCAGAACTTGACTACAAACTTAAAACTGAGAGGAATCTGGACAGGGAAAGAGAAAGGCGACAGCACTCCAGGCGAGAAGAATGGCAAACTCCCAGGTGCGGAGCGGGAAGGCGCATGACTGTCCCCTGGGAGTCCCCGTAGGTCAGGTGGACTACCTGTGACTCCACCCTGTAAGCTTCAAACCCTCACCAGGAAGGGCGTGGACTTGGTTCAGCCGGTTACTGGCTCTCAACCTATGTATCACCGAGCATCTTTTTAAAAATGCTCACAGCTCAAACCCACCCCTAAATATGCTAAGTCTGGTCTCTCCAGAATGGGGCTTAGGCACGTGCATTCTGAAAGAATCCCCTAAGGACACCATGCAGACCAGCAGAACAGCCCTGTGGGATTGCAGCCGGGAGAGAAGCCGGTGCTAGAGCCCAGGAGATAAATAAGTAACAACAGCCTGAAATAAGAAAAGACCCAAGGTTTGGAGGGTAGCTCAAACGCTATTGTATTTATTTAGTTTTTCAACTGAGGTGCGGTGTTCCAGGCATATGGCCAAACCAGCCTTGGGACATTTATTTTCTATATGTGGGAAATCAGCTCCAACCCAAATATGTCCACATAAATAACCCAGATTTACAGAACCCAGAGATCAAAAGGGAAATGGGAATTTGATTCTGTTTGCAAAGAAACAGACTTTTATGCTGTTTATCTTGTTACAATTTGCAAAACAACTCGAGTATCATTTTAAAAAGCAGGCTTTAGTTTCAGAGGTACAGATTTGTTGTTCCAACTTTCAAGAAACTTTTCGTTGAGAATCGTAAATGCCACACTGTTCTTGCATGTTCATGCCCTGTAGAGTCATCCGGCATGATTTCCATGGCTGAGTTTTGGGGTTTTGTTTCAGCAAAAGCCACATTTTATTAACGAGAGGCACAGGTTTGGGGAAGCTGCCCTAATTAGTAGCTGCACAAGTGTTCCTGTCCTCAGTCTGGTCAGTGCAGGAGGAGGGTAGGCCAGCTGGAACAACAGCTAGAGAAAATAAACTCTGGCCCTAGTGTTTTTCAGAGAAAGACAAAGGAAGGAAGCCTGTTCTCTGACAAAGTCTAATTATCCCCACCACCCAGAGTGCAGTTCCACAGCCCTGAAGGGCAAAGAGCTTTTGGAAACCACCAAATATGCAAATTTCCACTACTTTTTATCTTATCCTGCAGACTCCCAAGAAATACAAAGCAAAGTGAGACATATTCCTAAAATGTATCCCAGGATCTCAACAAAGTGTAATAATTAGCACGGGTGCTGCTTTGCACTCGTAAGGGGCTATACAAATCCTACAGGAAACCAAATGACGTGGCCAGAACATCCATATGACTCATGGAACTTAACTGTGTCTGGAAAAATATATCTGGTGTGTCAGTTTCTCTGATGTTAAACCTACTAGGAGAATCCACAGGAAATAGTGTGAAGAAGAAGAGACGGAATGATTTTTAGCTAATCTCGAAAGTCATCAGCAATATTCATTGAACTGCATCTCAGAGCACGGATGTCTTTGTTTTTAAGCCAAGAGGGAAGTCTGCAGTCTTAGTTCCACACCCCACATCACACCCTCCACCCACGTACACACATTCTCAGGCCTCACCTTGATGTACGCCCACGAAATGGGCAGGATGGAACTGGAGCCCCACGGGGCCGCGCTGACGGTGCCCACAGGCTGGGAATCCCCGTTCAGCTCGACTGAAACGATGGGATGACTGGGCAGAAAGGGGGCAAGATGCTTCTTCCTGCATTTTTTTTAAAGTGCAGATTCAGAAAATGTAAAAAGATCTAGTCCAACCAAACAGGCAAGGTCTGGGTCTCAGGAAGCTCTATTCTTGCTTTGTTTTTTATTTTAAAGGGAGTCTCACTCTGTCACCTGGGCTAGAGTGCCGTGGCATCAGCCTAGCCCACAGCAACCTTGAACTCCTGAGCTCAAGTGATCCTCCTGCCTCAGCCTCCCAAGTAGCTGGGACTATAGGTACACACTACCATGCCTGGCTAATTCTTTGTATTTTTAGTAGAGATGGGGTCTCGCTCTTGCTCAGGCTGGTCTCAAACTCCTGACCTCATGCAATCTTCCCGCCTCGGCCTCCAGAGTGCTAGGATTACAGGCGTGAGCCACCGTGCCAGGCCAGGAAGCTCTATTCTTAGCAGAGGAATTCTGACAGTGGAAGGGGCCTTACACCCGCTAAGAGGCAGATGTTCAGGAAGTGGTCCTGCCTCCACCAGCCATGAGCACCTGAGTGGCTCACCTGAGACCCACAGGGGAGGATTTGGCAGAAATCCTCATGCAAAGCTCCATCCCATGCCGCCTCCATCCCAGCCCCACGCCCCCACGCACTGTCGCAAGGCATCCACAGGATACAGAAGGACCTGATGAGAAGATGTCCCCTGTGGCTGCACGTTGGAGACCAGCACATGAGCATCATTCACCCCACCTGCCCCATAGCTGAAGCACTGGAGCTCACCCATTTACTAGAAATAATAATAATCAAAAAGAAAAGCAGGGTGTGTCTGGTCATTCTTTGGCCAAGAGTACACCAAGAAAAAAAAAAGAAAAAAAAAAAAAGAAAAGAAAAGCAGAAAAAAGCAAGAAGATCAAACTCCCAGCAACCCTGAACACTGGTGCCTTTACTACATTTTTGGAAGATTGAAGCAGCTCAGGGAACAGCTGCTCTCACCATTATTCTCACAGGATGACTCGATTTCACAGTGTAAAAAGTTATCAACAGCTAAGAAACATTCCCTTAGTCTTGTTCTGACTTCATCCAATTATTTCTAGTAACAAGGTTTCTCTTCCTCCTTACTTATCTCAGATGTAGTAAGAATTCAGGTTGTAAAGCATTCAACACTTTACATCCAACTCATTTTCAAGGTAACCTTTAGCTAATTAAAAAAAAAAAGAAAAGAAAGAAAGAAAGCTGCTTGGAAACCTAAATTAAAGTCTGAAAGATGCTTCTGAGTGCCGATGTTCCAGTTCTGATCCAAGCTCAAGTACAGCTTCCTATTCATTATTCCGTTAATAAACCTGCTCTCTATGCACACTGGCAGCTCAGTGAGGCCGAACATTGTGGTTAGTAAAGTTCGATTATGCTTTTCTTTAGACACATTCTAAAACACCCCTTTCACTGCTCCGGACCCAGCCTCTACCAGTGCACTAGGAATGAGGGTATCCTCAACACTCGAAGACCTTGATGGGACCAGTGGTGAGTTTGGGGACACTTCTTCATTCTGTCTCCAAAGCCATCCTGAAACCAGCCCAGAACTCACACTCCAATGGGCCCCATGCCAGGGCCACCACCTCCGTGGGGAATGCAGAAGGTCTTGTGAAGATTGAGGTGCGAGACGTCAGACCCGTAGTCTCCAGGACGACAGATTCCCACCTACCACAAAGAGAAAGGGCCAAAAGCAAAAGTCAGAAGTTAAGAGCTTGGGACGGCTCTCTGCAGTGGAGGCCAGGGCTGTTGACGCTGTCCTCTCCCCATGTGGGAAAGGCAGACAGAGACACACCACGGTGTTCACAGAACCGTCCTCCACACTGGCCGGTTCTGCAGTCAAAACCTGGCATGCCATAGGCAGAGTACTATTGGTTTCAATGGAAACAGCAGCTGACCATTTAGCCCAATTTAGATTGAAAAATACAGGCTGGGTGAGGTGGCTCATGCCTACAATGCCAGCACTTTTGGGAGGCTGAGATGAGAAGATTACGTAAAGTCAGGAGTTTGAGACCAGCCTGGGCAACACATTGAGAAACCGTCTCTAAAAATATAATAATGATAATGAAATAAAAAATAAAAATATAGATTTGAATGCAGTGTATTCCTAATTATCTGGCCCAACAGGGAGGAAAGGAAATGCCCCCAACAGAAGAATGTTGTTGTTTTGAAATAGGTAACTTCACCTGAGCAGTTCTACCATACTTTGCATGGTCAGCTTTGGACATTATGCACATCACTGAATGGCCCCTTTGGGCACAATGATGTTAGGGGCTGAAGGGCCACCAGAAGATGGATGAACTGAGGCAGAGGGAGTGGCACGGCTGACAGTGTTCCTGAGATGACCCAGGTACCAGCCACAATATTCCTATGCCATTCCTGCCACTTTGGCATTAAGGTTACGATTGTGCCCAAAGACACAGAATTCATTTATGCTATTGAAGCAATAGACAATTCCTGAACTATACTTATGAAGGGAATCAGGCAAAGCAAAGAAAAGCATAAAGAGTCTGAAATGGTAAAATGGAGGAAAAAATTTTTTTTGTAATAAAAGAAAAAGCAAAATGAAAAGGGGGACCCCTCCCAAAAAAAACAAAAAAAACACCCCACCAAGAAGAGTCTCAAAAGATTGTGACACTTCTCCAGCAGCTCCCAACAGCATTTGCTCAGAGGGTCACATTACAGAGACTCTGTCCCCCAAGTAGTCAGGATCAGGCTCCCTGGGCTCCTACTTCACAGCTGCTGATGCTAAAGCCAGGATAAGTGGCTGGCCCAAGGCTATGGGAGATGAAGATCCACCAGTGGCCAGAACCAGGGTCTGAGTTCCCTCAGGCATGGAGCCAGGTGGCCTTCTTGCCTGGGGGAACCCACAGAGAGATGGCAGCCCCTGATAGTCTAAGGATATTCCAGTCACCTCCTTCAACCTGTTTGCCTCCTCTAGTATCCACAGTCCTAGTGAAATTGGGGTGCTTTGTTTGAGCTGCCAATAAAGAAAATCAACCCCAATTGCGTGTTTTAAGATGTCTCTCCAGAAGTCAGACAGAAATATTTTCGACTTATCCATTTTCTCAGTGGAGGCTAAGAGAGCCCTTCCCACAATCCCCACCTGAGCATTCATATTCGCCCCATCTAGGTAGACCTGTCCTCCGTGTTGGTGGATCAGGTCACACACGTCGCTGATGTTCTCCTCGAACACCCCATTGGTGGATGGGTACGTGAGCATGACTGCGGCCAGGTTCTCCTTGTGTTTATCCACCTGTGCGAGAGAAAAGGGTGGAGGGACACAAAAGGAGGAAACTTCTTTTTAGGCCTATCCTTACTCTCTGTTTTAAAGGATTAAGAAAGATGAAGTCTTGGTCTTTGCATTCCTGGAACTGTCTCAAAATACAATGACAGGGATAAAAGATCCACAGCTATGACTGCCTTTGTAAATCATTCCTAAAAATAGCAAGATCTTCTTGGGCTAGTCTTTATGGTCAAGACCAAAAAAACGCTTCAGATTTGGAGATATGTTGGGCCCAACTCTCTCAGGTAGCTTTCCTTTGGTTCAATTTATCTCAGTAATTATTTCAGATCTTTTGGTTCTAGACATATCTATTCTCATGGTTAATTTTTCTCTGCTCATCTTGCCTCACTCACCCCTTTTCCTCCTAGTCTGCTGAAATTAGAATTCTCAAAAGGAATGTCCCTGCTTAGATAAAAACCTCCTCATTTTCCTTTTTTACAGAAGGGAAGCATATATAAAAGTCATGTCCCTGTCTTTTTTTTTTTTTTTTTATGCCAGCAAATCAGAGCAGGCACGTGTGAAAATGTGGAGGTGGGGGAGGAGGTCCTATCATATATTCCTATATTGCAGAGACTTAATGATTGCAACTACCAGCCCAGAATATCTGTTGGAAAAAACTATATGGGTCAATGGAAGGGTGGGGGGTGGATGGAAGAGATGCACAGCGTTGTTTATTCCCAGTTTCCCTTAGATGGCAGTTACATGGAGCGCCCAGTCTCCATGCCTAATAACGCCGACAAAATCACATTGCTATTCCACCGATTTCCTTCCCTCTTAAGATGCAGCCGCCAGTCCACTGGTGGGAAGCAGATACGGTTGCTAAGCAACTTCTTCCTGGAGGTTGGGAGGTTGGGAGTGGGGGTTGGCGCTGGAGGAAACTGGGCAGAATACTGCCTGGAATTCAGTAGGGGCTGGGACAGTCAGACGTTTGCAAAATCTACATTTGTGTTTTTTAATTCCACACACAAAGATCGAGTGTGAGTGTGACTGCCAGGTTGATTATTAATTGGGGAAGCGGTGGAAGGAGAGGGGAGTTTGGGCAGATAGAGGCAGGCATGTTCTGCAAGCAGTACTCTTACTACCACCATGAATAATTCGTTCCGTTTCCTACACAGGCACGAATGAGAGGATGGGGGATTTCTCCGTGTTGGTGAAGGGAGGGGTAGAGCAGACTCTTGTCTAGGGAGCAGGAATTGCATTCTTTTCATTAGAATGCCAGAGAAGGCAACACACATCATCTATCCCTCCCTGAGCCCCAGCACCTCCTCCCCGCCCAGAACTCCCATCTGCTAAGGGGAAGATGCGTACCATGGCTTTGAGGTGCGCTGCATCGATATTTCCATATTTATCCACCTCCACAGGCTGAATCTTCATGCCTGCCATGTGGGCACTTGCCGGATTGGTCCCATGTGCTGATTTCGGAATGAGGCAAACCTGAGGAACAGAAAGAAAGGAAGCAAGGAAGGAGAAAAAATAATCACCAGGCTGATAATAATGACAGAAAAGTCCCACAACATTCTTAATGCCCAAATTAAATAGGCACCACTTGCTTTCATGTAAGCTGACCACTGGTGCCTTAAAATTTGCTACAGTTCAATTATTTCTGTTATTGCAAAACAATGTCTAAAAGGAGTTTCCATTTGAATCCCCAAATATTGCTCCCTAAAGACGTTCAGAACATTAATACAATCTACCCTTATCCCAGCACCACTAAAACTAGGCCTGGGCTTATTCTAACCTTGTCTTGGTTATAGCACGTAGAAAGCGCCTTAGAAGAACATGAGATTGGAAGTCAAACTCCAGGACTCAAATGCCCACATCACAGCCTCAGTGCTCTGCTTGGCCTATCCAGGACAGATGTTAACAGTAGACATAATTGCAAGGCCTGCCGGTGCCAATGGACCAATTATGTCAACATTTATTGGATGCTTACTCTGCAATGAATTGTTACAGTTGCCATGAGAATTACAAACTAAGTACGAAAAATGATCAACCCCTGCCATGGGCTCACACAACTTGCTCATTGGCACATGATATTAATAACAGCCCAGAGGTGCAGTAGAAACTTGGAATGAAGCGGGTAGCTTCAGGCTGAAGAGATCAGAGGAAGTGCCTCAAGAGCTAAGCCTACATAAGAGCTTAAAGATGCATTTATGAAGTGTGGACGGTACGTGCAATGTTAGAATTCCCAAATTCAAATCATTTTCATTTCCTCCAGAGAATCATGTGAACATGTGAGCAGAGACAAACACACATGCTCTTGTAGACATGATACACCACAACAAAAAAGCACATCACAAGGTTTTCCCCAACAGAAAGTATCAAGGAGATGCAATGATTACCCTAAAAATAGTGCTCCTAGGCCGGGCGCGGTGCCTGTGATCCTAGCACTCTGGGAGGCCGAGGCGGGTGGGTCGTTTGAGCTCAGGAGTTCGAAAACAGCCTGAGCAAAAGCGAGAGCCCGTCTCTACCAAAAACAGAAAGAAATTAACTGGACAGCTAAAAATATATAGAAAAAATTAGCCGGGCATGGTGGCGCATGCCTGTAGTCCCAGCTACTTGGGAGGCTGAGGCAGTAGGATCCCTCGAGCCCAGGAGTGTGAGGTTGCTGTGAGCTAGGCTGACGCCCCGGCACTCACTCTAGCCAGGGCAACAAAGTGAGACTCTGTCTCAAAAAAAAAAAAAAAAAAATAGTGCTCCTAATTTCGATCCCAGAACTAGTACTGGAGCCCCTTTCAAGAGAAATAGATGGGCATTATTAAAAATGGCCTTTCAAAGAAAAAACTTAGCTTCTCGCTGTTTCCTCAAAAACAACAAGTAGTCCAATTAAGAATACACGTGTACAAAAAGAGAACTTTAACCAAAGGCAAACATGGAATCACTTTGTCCTCTGGTGAGAGAAGATTTGTATCCCTCCTAAATGGCTATTAGTCTCGTGCTGGTTATGCTGTGTTGTCCTCAAATCCTTGTTTAAAATCTTGCCTTCTGTGGTTACATTTTTTTTTTCTTTCTTTAATTCTCAGAACCAAAGCTGGAGTCATGGTCCTTTCTTACAAGATATTCTTTTTTTTTTTTTTTAGACAGAGTCTTGCTTTGTTGCCCAGGCTAGAGTGCCGTGGCGTCAGCCTAGCTCACAGCAACCTCAGACTCCTGGGCTCAAGCGATCCTCCTGCCTCAGCCTCCCAAGTAGCTGGGACTACAGGCACGTGCCACCATGCTCGGCTAATTTTTATATATATATATTTTTTTTTTTTTTTTAGTTGTCCAGATCATTTCTTTCTATTTTTTAGTAGAGACGGGGCGGGGGGGGGGGGGTGTCTTGCTCTTGCTCAGGCTGGTCTTGAACTCCTGACCTTGAGCGATCCACCCGCCTCGGCCTCCCAGAGTGCTAGGATTACAGGCATGAGCCACCGCGCCTGGCACTCACAAGGTATTCTTATTCCACAGAAGAATCATTAAATGAAAGGATCCCTTTGGGGCAGAATATTAATAAATGAGGGGAAAAGAAAATACTAAAAATGAATATAAAATATACATAGAAGGCCAAAATTAAGAATTCATATCAGGGAAAATCCTGCTGGAACAAAAACACTTAACCTTTAAAAAGTCAACCATCCCTGTGGTAGACTGAATAATGGGCCCCCAAAGACACCCCTGCCCTAGTCCACAGAACCTGTGGGCCTTACCTCATCTGGCAAAAGGGGCTTTGCAGGTGTGATTAAGTTAAGGAGGATCTTGAGGTGGGAAGATGATTCAGGATGTTTGGATGGGCTCTGAATGTATTCACAAGCATCTATATCAGAAGGAAGCGGCAGGAGATGTGACCACCGAGGAAGTACGAGTACCAATCGAAGCAGGAAGCCAGAATGACGGCAGGAAGGGGCCAGGAGCCAAGGAATGCAGGGGGCTCCAGACATGAGAAAAGGCCTCCCCCGAAGGGACCCCATCCTGCCAACACCTTGATCTTAGCCCAGGGAAACCAATTTAAGACTCCTGGCCTCCATAACTATAAGAAAATAAATGGGTATTGCTTTAGGCTTCTAGTAATTTGTTACAGCAGCCTTAGGAAACTAAAACACGTCCTGGCTCAAAGAGTAGTGGTTCCTCGTTAGTACAGTGGTGAGTTTAAAAAACAGAGAGAGAGCAAATAAAAGAGAAGTGGAAAGAGAAAAAGTCTCAGTGGTTTTGTCAATGACTCATTTATGTTACTCTTAGACATTTCTGGTTTTCTACGTGAATTTATACATTTTTTTTTTTAAAGAAAGGGTCTCCCTCTGTTACCCCGGAAAGAATGCACTGGCATCATCATAGCTCACAGCAACCTCACACTCCTGGGCTCAAGTGATCCTCCTGCCTCAGCCTCCCAAGTAGCTGGGACTACAGGCATGCACCACTGCACCAAGCTAATTTTTGTATTTTTTGTAGAGACCGAGTCTCGCTCTTGCTCAGGCTGGTCTTAAACTCCTGACCTCAAGCAATCCTCTTGCCTTGGCCTCCCAGAGTGTTAGGATTACAGGCCTGAGGCACTGCGCCTGACCTCTATTATTTTTAATAATGCTCATTTTTCCTCACTTTAAAATTTTAGTGTTATGAGGGACGTGGAAGTAACAGGACCCAGATTAGATGCTCTGGTTTATCCACAGCAAATCCAGCTTTTTTTTAAGGCCCATTTGCATGGATGCTATGTTTTCCTAACTTCCCCAGGGTGCTAGGCACAGAACTGGCACAGATATCCCTCAAAGACTTGCAGAATGAGTGAGGGATTATGGAGGAATGCTCCCATGCAAGGGAATGGATGTCTTACACTGGTAACATCCAACAACCAAAGGCCATGACTTTGTCTCAGGCAATTGGGAAGAGAAAAAATATTCCGATACAGATTTTGTGTGTTTTCCTTTTTTGCAAAGAGATATATATAACTTTTTTGTCAGTTGATGTTTAACCTTTGTATAGGAAACTCAGTCTCTGACCAGCAAACTTGAGTTAATATTTGAATAACAAATTGAGATATTAATTATAAAGTGTTAAAAACTGTGCCTGGCACATGGTAATTGCAATATAATAATATTTGTTAAATAAATTTGTGTTTTCCCAAACTCTGCTGGCAAATGAAGAACTTAGGCATTCCATTTTAGGAACCTCTGAAATTTAACCTAAAAGCAAATGTGAAAATAACTTCAAAAAGCAGCTTGAAGGAAGAGCACCATCAGGAACCCAGGTGGTTGGTCGCACATGATTTCCCCAGACTCCTTTTCAAAAAAGAAGGTTATATTCTGCTGGATTCCATTAAAGTCTATTGTGTGGGAGCAGCTGCCTCAGACATCCCTGATGTGGAAAAATCTTCCCTGATTATTTGAATAAGTCATTTTCTTCTCCCCTAACTGAGAGAGTCGGCTTTAATTAAAATCCTTGATCCAGCAGGAGGCCAACATTTCCAGGCTTCTGCGCTTTGCATTTCCGCCAGCTCAGTGGCTGGGAAGGCTTCCCGCCCCACTCTGCTCCGCCCCTCCCTGAAGTGCAGCACCCAGGCCCTCCCTCCTGCAGAGCGGAGGGGTCTTCAGTGACAGCAGGATGAATAGTGGGACCAGGAGAAACCTCACAGACCAAGGATGGAGACGACAGGAGTGGAAACACTGAGAGGGAACAGGAGCAGAGAGGATGGGTGAGTCACAGAACTCTGCTCGGGGCAGTTCCAAAGGTTTCTCATTCTTCCTCCTTGACCTGTCGGGGTTGGTCTCCAACTCCTAGACATTCACAGCTACCGCCTGGTGTCAGCCTGGGAAATTTGGGAAACAAGGAAGGGTGGGAAGCGTCACGGAGTGGAAAGAATCTGGTCCTTTGCTAGTCACAAGCCTTTGCCAAACACTGATGGGGGAGCGGGGTGGCGAGATCACACAGGACGCGACACCGTGTGTGTCACACCTTTTCCAAAGAGACCAGGCTCCCCGAGCACCTCGTGGTGAAGGAGGGTAATGAGGAGTTCCAGGGGGAACTCAGCCATGGAAATCACAAAGGAAAAACAGAAAAGGGGCAGGGGCATCTGGAATCCCTTCCCTGGACAACTGGAGCTTTGTCATTCTAGGAAAGGCTCTCAGACACTTTGAGGTTCCAGGAGCAATTATAGGTCTAATCTAACCCTCCCTTAGGAAGGTAAGAATTCAAACCCACATTGGAATGTCAGGGTCCGTCTGGGTTTATCACTTGATCTCCTCACTGGCACATACTGCCTTGACCATGGCCAGAGGGTTCAACAATTTATTGAATTCACAAATGGCCTATTTTTCAAAGATCTTTAAAAATGAATTCCATTCCCAACCAGGACGAAGGCCTAGGACAACACACCTGTGGAATTAGGATGGCTAAGCAAGGAAAGGAGAGTGAAAATATTCCTTCTTTTCCCCCTTTTTTGAAAGGAAAGTGAAAGGTTTTGAAATTCTTTACTGCAAAATCCAGGCAACTAGCCATAAGCAATCCTCCAGATTTAATAAAACCAGGAATAGACTAAGACTGGGCCATCACTCACTCCACCCCACTTACTTGGGGGCAGAACCACCCTGCATCTTTTTTCTTCAACTCTCTTGGGACCAGCAGATGCTTTTGCCCTGCTCTCAGCTCCTGCCCCTGCTCAAGCACTAGCCGCCAAAATGAAGGAACCAGGAACACAGGCCTTGACTCCAGCCACAATTTGAGGCCTGTGTTAGATCAACTGCGAAAGGCGCTGCCCTGGTGATTGGTGGTGCCCGCAGCCCAGCTGGTCCCCACAACAGAACCCAAGAGGCAGCTGGGACCCTGGAGACTAGACTCATATCCAAAGCAAACAATGAAACAAGACTGTGTCCTTTTTGGTGCTTAGAGCTGAGGATCATCTAATGGAGAATTTATTTATTCAATAAATATTTTTGAGCATACATATGGCCAGAACTGTGCTTGGGCACAGTGGGGGTTACCGAAGAATTAAAGCGTGGTCTCTGCCCTTCGTCCAGGCCCAGGGCCAAGGCTGAGGCAAGCAGAGGATGCCCGCAATGGCAGCATTCCTGCCCCTTCCTCCCTCTGCTCCCGCGAGAGCAGTTCCACGGCCAACTGGCCGGCTTTGACATTCTGGGTTTGAGCAGAAGTCTTTTATGTTTTCCCTCAAAATGATCAAGTGGGATGCCTTGGAGTCAAGGATCATGATGGCTAGTTCACAGAAATTTGTTTCTTAATTATATGTTCTACCATCTGCTTCCGAGAAGGCTTGGAGAGAGAGAGTATTCCCCAGAACAAAAGGATCCTGAGAGCTGGGCCCTCTGCCGCCCCGAGGTGAGCAAGCGCCCACTGCCCGTACGCACCGTTCTGTGCCTCTCTCCGTTCTGGTCTAAGTATGCTCGGATAGTGGCCAGTCCAGCATATTCCCCCTGGGCTCCGCTGCAAAGACAGGAAATGGGTCAGGGCTTTGGTCTCTTGGCTATCATTTACTCATTAAATATTTATTGTGCAATGGCCGTGCGTTCACCAGCACGTGACATAGTCACTGTCCCAGACACCGAAGAAAGCTCATCTAGGATCTCCCCACGAGCCAAAAGGTCTTGAAAAACCAAAGCAACAGCACCCAGTTTATGCACTAAAGCTCACCCATGCCTACCCAAAGGTAGACCTTTTGACCCCCCCTTAGAACCATGCATTGAGAAAAAAACAAAACCTTTTTATTATGGAAGATTGCAAAATTATACCAAAACAGAGAAGACTATAAGGAACCACCATGTACATGTGACCCAGCTTTAACAATATGCGCTATGGTCAATTTTGTTACCAATTATATCCCTCACTAACCCCTTTTGCACTGAACTAAATTATTTTGAAGCAAACCTCAAACATCAGATATCATTTCATTAGTTCAAATTTCAATGTTTCCTTCAAAGAATTATTTTTGAAAATACAACAACAAAATTATCAGACCTAGAACAACAAACTATAATTTTTGTCTCCCTTTTTTCTTTTTCCTTCCCCTCGCCCCCTTTAGATGGGTAATGTGCCGACGACGTTGTAACAAGGTTCAAGCAAGGGGCATCTCACACGTGAGCAGGAAAACCCGATCATCACGCCTTATAGCTTCTTAATATTACCACATACTGAGTCAGGGGCCCAACTATCGCCAAAGGAGCCAGACACTTTTAATGTGGCATCGCTTCTGCCAGTCTAAGGGTCAGCTTTCCCAGGACCTGCGTGCACATGGCTGCTAGGGGCTGGCCACGCTCATCTCCACGGTGCTGGATGGCCCCATTCCCAGAGCATCCTTAATGACTAATGTTCCAGTGAGCGGTGCTGACTCAATCTTAGACTGTTATGTAATGTTTTGAGTACCCCATACAGGAAGGAAAGGGAAGTGAGTAATAGGTATTTTAGTCTCATTTGAAATGCCTCTGTCCTCCATTCCACACCCCCTGAGGTGTATATCACACCCCCCCCCCGCACATGAAGAAACTGAGGCCAGAGTGTTCATGGCCACGTGGCCAGCAGCGACAGACGGAGCCTTGGGTGTGCAGTCGGCCTGTCTCAAGGAGCTACGTGCTCCCTTTGCCGGGCTTGCTGCTCCTCTGAGCCCGCTGTGCTCCCCGAGCATTGGGAGAGCTGCGGGAGCAAATGCTGACATTCCTTCACAGAACTCTTGCTTGCTTGATAGAACTGGAAGGTTTAGCTAAAAGTTTTATTTTTAAAAAAAGCCTGGCTTGTAAAAGCCGAGACTCCCAATCCTTCATCACCTGCACTAAGTCAGCTTTACCTCTCTCTGCTCTCTCCAGGGAGAGGCAAAGACTGCTCTTCTATTTTCCTGGCTTCTAAAAAACAGGGTCTAGTGCATGCGATGTTTTTGTTTTGAGAACAGGAGAATGAACATGCCATGCTTCAGGAAACCACTCCCATCACCAGTTACCTAGCCTGCCTGTGCCTTTGTGTCCTCACCTGTAAAATGGGGATGATCATTGCACCACCTCACAGGGCAGCTGTGACCAGTAGCGAGAAAATCCATGTGAAGTGCTTACCAGCCTAATCCCACCCATTGTGTGACCAGCTGCAACTCTCTCCAAACACCTCCCCCAAACCACCAAACCAGCTCTTTGCCATGGCTTACAAATCCCATGATCTGTGGCCTCTCTACACCCCTGTCTCCTGCCATCCTCCAGCCACCCAGGCCTTCCTGAAACCCTGCAAGCCAATTCCTGCCCTGGGGCTTTTGCACCGGATGTTCTCTCTGCTGCGAAAGCTCCTCTCTAGGTCTTTGTACATCTGACTTCTTACCAATATTTAGGAATCAGCTCAAATGTCACTTCCTCAGAGAGGCCTTCCCTGAAAGCAAGAATCTTATCTACCTTGTTCACAATTGTATTCTCTATGCCAAGAATACTGAACATCCTCAAGAATACTGAACTAAAGGATGTTCAATAAATATTGAGAGTGAGTGAATAATTCTCTACCTCCTCCAAACTCTCCTAGCATTTTACTCTCCATGCTTATCTGATAATACCATCTTATACATGTAATATGCATTGAAAATTATAGATCTCCCATTTATTTTGTGTGCCTGTCATCTGAATTAGATTGTAAGCTCTAGGACTCAGAGTTCTGTATGTTCTCCCACAAGGAATATATAGAACAGTACTGTGCATGTAGTACTTCTGCAATAAATGTTTAGTACATTTGTTAAAAATTGAATTCCACCCTCCAGCTCAGGCAATCAACATGAATGTCCTACTTTCTGTGATGTTAAGGGAGCTCAAAAAATGCATTATATGTTTACTCCTATGTTTTTCTTATGACTTCTATTCAACTTGTTTTCTTGGAAGGCCAATCAAGGTGTAGACTTAGGAATGAAAGAAGAGACTGGTTGGAGCTATGAGTCAGTGATTCAAGAGGAAGGCAACATGCTAAAGACTTGATAAAAAAAATGTTGGATTTATTTTGCTTTAGGTATTCAGAATGTTGCTGAATTTAAAATTTATGAATTTCTTATTTTTGGAACTTTCCATTTAATATTTTTGAACCAACCCGAGGATGTTGACCTCAGGTAACTGAAATTAAGAATAAGGGGAAACTATTGTATATAGCTACAATAATCAAGACTGTGTTACTCGTGGAGAGACACACACACAGATCAATGAAATAGAATACAGGATATAGAAACAGAGCCACACAGACAAGCCTAACTGATTTTCAATAGAGGAAAGAAAGCCTTTTCAATGAATGGTACTGGAGCAATTAGACATCCATAGGCACAATCTAAGTCTCACTGCTTATACAAGCATTACCTGTAAATGGATCATGGACTTAATGTAAGACATAAAACTAAAACTTTAGGGGGGAAAAAATTTTGTATATAGAGTACACTTGACACCAAAAGAACAATCTGTAAAAGGAAAAACTGTTAAATTGGGCTTCACCATAATTAAAAACCTGTTTAAGGATGAAAGGACAAGCTACAGAATGGGAGAGAATATCTGCTGCCGATACCAGCAAACACAAATGCAATTTGGAAAACGATGCTGTGATGAAGAAACACATCAATGTGCTTAGAAATAGATTGGAAGGGTTCCATTAGGATGTTGGGGATTTGCTGGGTTTTCATTGGTGCCATTTGGGGAGCAGGGGTGGGAATACAGAGCCTTTGAGTGGCCTTAATATTTAGGTATTTTCCCTCTTTTGTGTGAATGTAGAGGAGAGAAAGGGTCCTACACTCCCCTATGGAAGCACGAAGGGAGCAGACATTCCCAATCACTACCCATTAATAAGGTGTAGACATGTGATCCAATCCTACCTAGCCCTAGAATACTCCAGCCTAGGACTTCATGAATCTGGAGTGACTGATGCAGGAATGGGACAGTTTAAGATTTCTGGCCAGGCACAGTGGCTCACACCTTTGATCCCAGTGTTTTGGGAGGCCAAGGCAGAAGGATCACTTAAGTCCGGGTGTTTCAAAACAGCCTGGGCAACACAGTCAGACCCTGACTCCACAAAAAATGTTTTAACAAATCAGCTAGAGGACACTGGTACTTTGAGATGAGAGTCTGCCAACCTTCTCATTTGCTGGCAAGTTAATAAACTTCTCTTTCCTTTTCCTTAAACCATTTGTTCTAGGGACCGGGCGCAGTGGCTCACGCCTGTAATCCAAGCACTCTGGGAGGCCGAAGCGGGCGAATTGTTTGAGTTCAGGAGTTCAAGACCAGCCTGAGCAAGAGCGAGACCCTGTCTCTACTTAAAAAAATTAGAAATTAGTTGGACAACTAAAAATATATATAGAAAAAAAAAATTAGCTGGGCATGGTGGCACATGCCTGTAGTCCCAGCTACTTGGGAGGCTGAGGCAGAAGGATTGCTTGAGCCCAGGAGTTTGACGTTGCTGTGAGCTAGGCTAATGCCACAGCACTCACTCTAGCCAGGGCAACAGAGTGAGACTCTGTCTCAAAAAAAAAACAAAAACAAAAAACAAAAAAAAACCATTTGTTCTCATTCTTCTAATGCAGCCTTGGAGACAAGCACCAAACTTTTGGTAACAGAATTTGGCATCCCTGGGTGAGGCCCATCGGTGCCCTGGTAGAATGACACCCCATGACTGCTGCAAGAGCAGCCCCAGGTCAAAGCCATGAGTCTTTGCGGGTAGGAGCAACTTCTTGTCGAGGTAAGAGGGCAAGGGACAGTCACGGCAGCTGCCAGAGCCGTTTTAGCTCCACGGAACTCCCGTCTCTCTATCCCCAAAGTAGATGCAGCTCCCCGCAACCTGAACTGAGTTGAGGAGAAGGAAATCTATTTGGGAAGTGTCCAGGTGCCAGGCCATTTGTTGGGCAAGTTCCCCGGTGTGCACACCGAGACTCTGATTCCAACCACTCGGGGAGGGTTTTGAATACTCCAGCCCTCCAGCAGGGCATTCATTTGGAGCTGTATCAGAGCATTTGTTCTGAGGCGCCTTTTGGGGGTAGAAGTCATGAGGGTGAGTGGCACTAGGGAATCTAGTTTGCTCATTTGCAGTTCCCAAGGACTGGTGGGTGTTGGGGGTGGACTAAGCCACCATTTGGGGAGGGTTTCTCAGGGAACAGAGTGAATAGACTACCCATTTGGGGAGGGTTTTAAACCTTCCAGCTGTTTGAGGTGGCACTTGTCCCCTTTGGATTCCCATTTGTTTGATAGGACCTGGCATTTTTGTATCCCCTGTATTGTCTGTTTGTTATTTGTGAGTCTTATTGCAACATAAGGAAGTTCCATCTCAAAGTCCCTTGGGAAAAACTTTGGCTGAGAGGATGTTGGTACTTTGAGACTGCAGTCTGCTAACCTCCTCATTTGCCAGCAGATTAATAAACTCCTCTTTCCTTCTCAAAAAAATTTAAAAAATTAAAAATAAATAAAAAAAATTAGCCAAGCATAGGGGCAACTGCCTGTAGTCCCAGCTAGTTAGGAGACTGAGGCAGGAGGATCACTGGAGCCCAGGATTCCAAGGTTACAGTGAGCAAAGATCACACCACTGCACTCCAGCCTAGGTGACAGAGGGAGACCCTGTCTCTAAAATAAATAAATTGATTAATTAAAAATTCCCGCACTGGGGATGGTTGACTGTCCCCCTGGTGTGACTCTGGTTTGTTCTCTGCTGACCCAAGCCTCTCTTGGGTCTTGTTACTTGTGACACTTAATTCTCCAGCTTTGCCATCAATTCTGTGAACTGCCCAATGACTTGCCTGTAATGTATTTCTCTGCTGAAGTTAGCTCAAGCCATTTTCTGATGTTTGCAAGCAGGAGCGCTTATATAGCAGTTATTAAATGCCTCCCACACCAGGAACATGTTAAAGTCACTCATTCCTAGGCAGATCTAATGAAGAGATGGATTCTGTGGCCATCCTGGAGTTCCTCTTGCTCTCATATCAAAGCCCTTTTCAAAGATGTTTGGCTCCAGGCAAATTATAATTTATTTCTCTGAATCTTGGTTCCCTCATCTGTTACATGGACATATTGCCACCTAACTTAAGTGTATTCAAAATTTTATTAGAAAAATAACACATTTATAAGATTTTTAAAAATCAAAATATATTTTTGAGAGTTAAGGAAATTGAGGGAGAGGTGGTCCTTCTCACGACTTAATATTTCCCCAAAGATGCCTCTCTTCATCTCTCACCCTGTTTTCTCTTCTTCCTGGCATTGCGTTTCTTTGGGGAATGAGTCTCTAATCAGGGAGGGCTCGCAGGTCTCCAGAGCATTCTGTCTGGGAAGCTGCACTAGATTTGATAGGAAAATGTATTAGAAATGATCAATGACATCAACGATGAGCTCAGAAGTGAAGGGGAGGGAGATGGGTAATAGCAATGTCTGACCCTCCCTCTCTAAACCATTAATGTTTATAATATGCGCACGATGGTCATGGCTCTGGCAACAAAGGCCAGTTTCAAAGATCTCCTAGCTACACCTCCCTCTTTGATGTTCCTCCAGGTCAACTAATTCTCCAACCCAATGATGCATATTAGAATCACCTCTTTAAAACTCTGAGGCTGGGCTCTACCCCCAGGGGAGATTCTGCTTGCAGGGGAGGTAGAACAGGAATTCAGGAAAGACTCCCCAGGTAATTCTAACATGCAGCCAGGTCTGAGAACCTCACACCACCAGTGGTTTTCAGTGTGGTGGCCAAAGCAGCAGCAGCTTCATCTGGGAATTTGTTAGAAATGCAAAGTCTAGGGCCCCACGCCAGACTTACTGAATCAGAAATCCCGGGGAGTGGGGTGTAGTAATTTCTTCACAAGCCCTACAGGTAATTCTCACAGCACAAGCAATTTTGACAGCCACTGAGAGCCCTGTTCACACCCCACTTTAAGAATCTTCCCAGGAAGGAGATTCTGGGAAAAGGAATAGGCAGCTCAAACTACATTCAAGATCAGTTTGCAGTTTTTAAGGACAAAAACAACTTCCTCAATCTTATAAGCAAAGTGAGCTAATAATAATTCCAGCTTGTTTTCACTTTACATATCCAAGGAAGGTGTTAATTAGTCTTTCTGTCTACCTGAAACATCACATGGTAATTGTAAACCAGCCATTCCTAGAGTGTATTTGTGACCAGCTGAATGATTTTTAAGAGTAGCAAAGAGGGAACAAGCTGAAGCCAGCCACACTGGGCTCAGTGGGAAATGGAAAAGCAATTAAATATTATTTGACTATTTTCTCCACCAAGCTGGAAGTCCTCCTTGGGTTTGTGCTTTAACAAATAAATGGAAGTAGGGATAAGCTTCTTGACATTTTTCTTTCAGGCCCTTTAAACATCCCTGGGACCTAAGTGTCCTAAGGACCTGGAAAGACCCGTGAAGGCCACTATATCAAGCAAAGTTTTCATGCCAGAAGTTATGGTTATTGCCTTAATCTGGTCAGGCTGCTATAACAATATTAAAAGCTGGGTGGCTTATAAACAACAGAAACTTATTTCCCACAGTTCCGGTGGCTGAGATGTCCAGGATCAAGGTGTCGCAAATTCAGTGTCTGGTGAGGACCTGTTTCCTGGTTCACACACACTTGTCTTTTTTGTTTGTTTGTTGAGATGGAGTCTCGCTCTGTCATCTGGGCTGGAGTGCAGCGGCGTCATGTAGCTCAGTGCAACCTCAAACTCCTGGGCTTAAGCGATCCTCCTGCCTCAGCCTCCTCAGTAGCTGGGACTACAGGCGCACACCACCACACCTGGCTAGTTTTTCCACTTTTAGTAGAGACAGAGTCTTGCTCTTTTTTTTTTTTTTTTGAGACAGAGTCTCACTCTTTTGCCCAGGCTAGAGTGAGTGCCGTGGCATCAGCCTAGCTCACAGCAACCTCACATTCCTGGGCTCAAGCAATCCTCCTGCCTCGGGACCGAGTAGCTGGGGCTACAGGCATGCGCCACCATGCCCGACTAATTTTTCTATATATGTTTAGTTGTCCAATTAACTTCTTTCTATTTTTAGTAGAGATGGGGGTCTCGCTCTTGCTCAGGCTGGTTTCGAACTCCTGAGCTCAAACAATTCGCCTGCCTCGGCCTCCCAGAGAGCTAGGATTACAGGCGTGAGCCACCACGCCCGGCCGGGGCCTTGCTCTTGCTCAGGCTGATCTGAACTCCTGTCCTCAAGCAATCCTCCCGCCTCGGCTCCCCGGAGTGCTAGGATTACAGGCGTGAGCCACAGCGCTGGGCCATAGCCCTTTCTTTTATTGTGAAGTTCACTTGCACCTTCTGTGGAAATTGATACAAAATGACAGCATCTTAACTCAGTATCTGTGTTCTGAGAGAGTTCTCTATCTAGCATGTTCTTGGCAGAAGAGATAGCCCACAAGTACCAGGCCAGAACTACAGGGGACTTAAGATCCCCCCAGGAGAGGCCCAGAACTAATGAAGGGCAGGTGTTGATAATACTCGAGCTTCTCACCCCTCACTGGGACAATGAAGGAGCAGCTGGCAAACGCTCCAGCTTCCTCACCTCTTCACTGGGAAAAATCTGAGTCTCCTTCCTACCCAGTCTCCTGATCCCCAAAGTGACAGTGGTCACCTGCACATTAATGCAAACTTTTCTGTCTTTTCTCACTTTCCTGTCTCATTTCTGCACTTCTTCACTGTGCTTTTTGGAATGAGCAACCAGATAAACTAATTGTACTTATGGTCCTGTTTCAAGGTCTGTTTTGAGAAACCCAAAATAAAACACAGGTATACGAGATTGCTGGCAAATTATCTGGTACATAATTACCAGCATTCAGGGCCAGCCAGTATGTGGGGTCAACAACACCACATTTCCAATGCACAGCCCTTCTCTCTACATATCCAAGCGTCATGGCAGGGAAGATACCACAGGAGATAAATTTAAATTGCACCATGCTAGGACACGATAGTAGGAATGAAAAAGGTAATGCAAATGAAAGTGGACTAATAGTGGGCAAAGATCAGAGACTATCCAGGTTGACAAAACAATAATATTTACCAGAAAAAAAATTAGATATAGAGCACTACATCAGGTGATAATTCTTTTTGTTTACTGTATGAATCAAAAAGTTTAGAGTTGCTTTTGTGCATCAAAGGACACTAAAAACAGAGTGAAAAAGAAACCCATGCAATGGGAGGAAGTGTTTGCAAATCATATATTGGATCATATATCTGTAAAGGAATTATTAGCCATATATATAAAGAGCTTCTAAAACTCAACAACAAACAACCCCCCCAAACAACCCAATTATAAAGTGGGCAAAGGACTTCAATAGATATTTCTCCAAAGAAGATAAACAAATGCACAACAAGCATATGAAAAGATGCTCAACATTTCTAGCCATCAGGGAAATGCAAATCAAACCCACACTGAGAAACTACTTCACATCTATCAGAATGGCAATTTTTTAAAGAAACAGAAAATAACAAATGTTGGGAAAATGTGGGGAAATTAGAACCTTTGTACATTAGTGGTGTTAAATGGTGCAACCACAGTGAAAAACAGTACGGAGGGTCCTCAAAAACTTAAACACAGAATTATCATATACCCAACAATTCCACTTCTGGATATATGAGGTCTGTCTGGAAAGTATCCCGCCATGTAACTGTTCTTGTTGTATTAACAACACCTGGATACTTTCCAGACACACCTCCGTGTACTACCCAAAAGAACTGAAAACAGGAACTCGAATAGATATTTAGGCAACAATGTTCATAGCGGCATTATTCACAATAGCCAAAAGGTTGGAACAACCCAAATGTCCACAGATGGGCAAATAAACAAAATGTGGTGTGTATATATATGTAATGGAATATCACCTGGGGAGCTTTAAAGAAATACTAGTGTCTGGGGTGGTGGGGGGGGCCATCCCTCACCCCAGCTCTTCTCCATTGAGATTATTATTCAATCAGTGATTGTGATCTGGACATCAGGAGTTTTTTTTTTTTTTTTTTTTTGAGACAGAGTCTCACTTTCTTGCCTGGGGCGAGTGCCGTGGCGTCAGCCTAGCTCACAGCAACCTCAAACTCCTGGGCTCAAGCGATCCTACTGCCTCAGCCTCCCAAGTAGCTGGGAC